>OX465282.1:17603597-17889805 GCA_949987705.1 Thereva unica
ATGGGTGAGAGCGCCAGTGTGGCTGCCCCTTTTTCATATGAAAACGTTGCTATGTAATATTAACCAACATATATCCATCATCAGATCCTAGCTGGCAGTCTAGTTAGGTTGCCGGCATACACTCAAATTACCGTAGTACTGTCCACTCATATTACCATTTAGAAATGACAAAAACGGATACGTTTCTTGCTTCTATCGAATTAACATTGTCCATACTGCAGTAAGTACGCCTATGTTCGAAACGTCGAGCACAAATTGGTGCCTCCTAAGTTTGAAACTTAATTTTATATGTGAGTCGAGCATAAAATACATGGAGACTTTGATCATACTCTGTAATAGCTGGGAATGGATTTTTAGGACATCATCATCGTGGGTGGTTTAGGGTGAAAATGTTTATCGTCAAATTTTAGTAATTTATATATACACACATGCGAGTTATAACAATGTGTGCGGTCTTTTTGGTCTACATCGTAATATGTTTTGTGGCTAGTTTATGTATGCACCTGGTGGTACTACTCTCAACAACAATGTCGTTGAGATTATTAGTTTTGTCAATGTACATAACAAATTGACAGGCACTAGTTTCCTGTATATCATAATATTGATTTGGTTAATTCGATATTCAATATTTTGTGGTTAGTCGCGCGAATGTTGGCATAGACGGACTAGTACATGATTCAATATGGATTAATGGAATTTAAACCGCATATTTGGTGTTTGGTATTAATGTGGATTAGTATTATTAATTGTGAAATTGAATTGTGATTATTTGATAGGTTTGCTTTGCTTTACTATACAACAAAATGCATAAATCATGTGGTTGAAAATCAATCCACATATTTTAACATATTACGGATTTGTATTAGCTTTTGATATACCTACTTAAATTCATTAATTAGTCTGAATCAAATAATTAAATTTTTTAGTGTGAAAGTGGGAAATTATCAAAGCGGCTTCCGTCACGGAATATTTACTAGAGGCCATATTTTCACACTTAGGCCTAAAGAAGGTAAATAAATGTAATATAAACATACATACGCGATTCATAGACTTCAGACATGCATAAAAACACGTGATGAATTATATAAAGCTATGGAGTACGTACTCAAGATTTCCCAAACACCTTGTAGATTTTGGCCAAAATGACAATGAAAGATGTAATATGCAGAATAAGTATTGAATGAGAGCTGTCAGAATCATTCAACGCCACAGTAGGACTAAGACAAGGTGATGCCCTATCGTGCTTACTATTTAACGTAGCTATGGAAAAAGTGATAAGAGACGCCAGGAACTAAGACCACCGGCAGTATTTTCAACATGTCGGTACAACTATTGGCATACGCTGATGATATCTTTTACTAACCAGGTCCACACGATCTTATATATGACGCGGACACGGACGCTAATTTCAAGGATAACGAGAAGACAGCAGAAGTCAAAAGAAGATTGGCGCTGCGAAATAGAAGCTACTTCGGGCTATTTAAACATTTCTTAACAAGGAATATTTCAAGGACGACTAAAGTTAAACTATACAGAATCCCTTATTACACCAATACTACTGAAACAATCCAAACCCTAGACATTCGGCCTAGTTCCTAGATCCGGCGGATCGGAAGTGAGTGCAGATTTGACACTTTGCGTTTTGATTTTTGATATGAATATGTCTTATCCCTGGGGTCTATTTAAAAGAATGTGCGAAACAAAAATCGTTACCATGACTCATTTTGTTTTTGTTTTTGTTTTTGTTTTTGCTTTTGCTTTTGTTTTTGTTTTTGTTTTTGTTTTTGTTTTTGTTTTTGTTTTTGTTTTTGTTTTTGTTTTTGCTTTTGCTTTTGCTTTTGCTTTTGCTTTTGTTTTTGTTTTTGTTTTTGTTTTTGTTTTTGTTTTTGTTTTTGTTTTTGTTTTTGTTTTTGTTTTTGTTTTTGTTTTTGTTTTTGTTTTTGTTTTTGTTTTTGTTTTTGTTTTTGTTTTTGTTTTTGTTTTTGTTTTTGTTTTTGTTTTTGTTTTTGTTTTTGTTTTTGTTTTTGTTTTTGTTTTTGTTTTTGTTTTTGTTTTTGTTTTTGTTTTTGTTTTTGTTTTTGTTTTTGTTTTTGTTTTTGTTTTTGTTTTTGTTTTTGTTTTTGTTTTTGTTTTTGTTTTTGTTTTTGTTTTTGTTTTTGTTTTTGTTTTTGTTTTTGTTTTTGTTTTTGTTTTTGTTTTTGTTTTTGTTTTTGTTTTTGTTTTTGTTTTTGTTTTTGTTTTTGTTTTTGTTTTTGTTTTTGTTTTTGTTTTTGTTTTTGTTTTTGTTTTTGTTTTTGTTTTTGTTTTTGTTTTTGTTTTTGTTTTTGTTTTTGTTTTTGTTTTTGTTTTTGTTTTTGTTTTTGTTTTTGTTTTTGTTTTTGTTTTTGTTTTTGTTTTTGTTTTTGTTTTTGTTTTTGTTTTTGTTTTTGTTTTTGTTTTTGTTTTTGTTTTTGTTTTTGTTTTTGTTTTTGTTTTTGTTTTTGTTTTTGTTTTTGTTTTTGTTTTTGTTTTTGTTTTTGTTTTTGTTTTTGTTTTTGTTTTTGTTTTTGTTTTTGTTTTTGTTTTTGTTTTTGTTTTTGTTTTTGTTTTTGTTTTTGTTTTTGTTTTTGTTTTTGTTTTTGTTTTTGTTTTTGTTTTTGTTTTTGTTTTTGTTTTGACATGAATATGTCTTATCCCTGGGGTCTATTTAAAAGAATGTGCGGAACAAAAATCGTTACCATGACTGATTACTGAGTTTGGGGGCTGAGTTGGGATCTAGTTTAGGTATGTAGAGGAGGGCGTAGGGGATAGCAGTGGGCCTAACTAAGGCTGGCACTAATGAGTCATTAACGATGACTCACTCTATGGCATGATATTGGCTGCGCCTGGGCGGTAATTATGCGCAGATGGTATGCACGTGGTCTCAAATCATCAGCATTTATTTATCATTCACTGCATTTTTAATAGTTTCATTACGTAGCGGTTTCCACTTTTGAGCACGAATACTGTGTAAGTATTTTTTAAAAAAGTTGTGTGATGTGGATTTGTTGATCGTTGTTGTATGTTTGTATGTATATGTTTGTATGTATATAGTGTATATAACAGATCGAAAAAAAAACATAAAACCATTTAAATCTTTCGTTTCATTTGTTATATAAGAGATTTCATGTCCACTGTGCCATCGAGAAGCCATGGCACTTTTTGTTTTAGTAGAGTTTTACATATCACCTTGTATTTTTGTAACCGAATACCACATTTCACACATCGCCCACTCATACGGGTTAAAAATCAATGCGGAAAAGTCCAAAGTGCTCACAACGGACGGGTCGAGGGCCAGTGTTCACCTCGATGAAACCCAAATCGAACAGGTTCCTAGGTTCAAATATTTGGGATCATTGGATGAGGAAACGAAAGTAGCATTGACATCCGACATTCACAGCCGCATTGGCCAGGCAACAGCACCCTTCGCCTCGCTCAAGTGGTGCATATGGAAACGAACAAATATTTCCATCAAAACAAAAGTACGCCTTTACCGAACGTTGATCCTCCCGATTCTTCTTTATGAATCTGAAACGTGGACACTACTCAAACTGGACGTTAAGATGCTCGAGGTCTTCCAAATGCGATGCTAGAGGCAGATCCTCGGTGTCTCACTACGCGATCGCCTTCGAAACAAGACAGTCAGACAAAGATGCGATCACCAGACATTGAGCGAAGAAGAAATGCAAAAACGCTGACTACGGTGGTGTGGACATGTTTGCCGAATGGATGATGACCGCTTGCCACGTAAACTTCTCTGGCGAGACCGTCCCGCAGGCTGGAGAATCCAGCGATCGGCACTGAAGAAAACCTGGCTAAAGAATATATCGAGGGTTACCTAAAGAATCAACGATTACACAGGCCTGCAAGGTTTTTTCTTTTCAATTTAATAGTCGTATTTTAAGTATTTTTTCGCGCTGAATCCGAATCCGTTGGCCAAATTGCCCTATCACGTCAGGATTTTGAGCAATCCTAACCTAAAAGTGCCAAAAAGCGTGTTTTTTGCACTTTTGCGCGTTAAATATCTCAAAACTATGGAATGATAGGGCAAATCTGACAACGGGATCGTTTTCAGCATGCCAAAATCTATAGAAAACCATGTCGAAAGCGTGAAATTTGACAACACTTTTTTTGTAATACTGAAAAGAAAAACTTCTTGGCGCGAAATCGACGATTTTTATTAAGACATGTTATCATCGTTGCACCTCGTTTTTTCTTTTCAGTATTACAAAAAAAGTGTTGTCAAATTTCACGCTTTCGACATGGTTTTCTATAGATTTTGGCATGCTGAAAACGATCCCGTTGTCAGATTTGCCCTATCATTCCATAGTTTTGAGATATTTAACGCGCAAAAGTGCAAAAAACACGCTTTTTGGCACTTTTAGGTTAGGATTGCTCAAAATCCTGACGTGATAGGACAATTTGGCCAACGGATTCGGATTCAGCGCGAAAAAATACTTAGGATACGACTATTAAATTGAAAAGAAAAAAAAACCGTTTTTTGCAGGCCTGTGTTATCAGTTACCGAGGCTCGAGACGTCGCCAGAAATCGGCAAGAATGGAAACGTATCGTGAATAGAGTTCGAAACCCAGCGGCACCGACAGCAGCGTACCGCCAGCTAACGGATCAAAGAAGAAGAATAGTACATATTGTCAGGGAGATCTACTTCTTCCGCTGAGTAGGCATCCATATTCGAAACTCCCTTGCTTATTCAGCTGATGTCTCGTTCCCCTGTGTAATGCTGTGGACTGAAACCCCCAGAAGAGTGACGTTTATATTTCTACTTATGAGGTCGAGCTCATCAGAACATTTTTTACCTAGTTTTGATGAGATCGAGGTCGAGTTGCCAGCCAAGATAACGTCTTGTCTGTCAGTTACCACCGGAATTTTTGTTTCTCCTAGAATTGTCTTCTTTCACTAGTTGACACGCCTTCCACATGGATAGACTCTTAGCTTCGAAGTCACTGTATCCATCTGGGAGGTGGAATTTGTGGCTATATTGCATGATTCAGAGAAGAGCCCCACGCATACTCCCCAGTTCATCTTTGAAGCGGCTATGTAGATTATCGTGTCCATATTTGCTAAAACGTGTCCGTTTTCGCACTTGTTTACTTTGGTAGAATTTTCACTTTGACCTTCTTACTTCAACTTCTACTTTGGGTAATGTAGTCTGCAGTGGTTGGGAGTAGGGGCACAAAACACCCAAAATTCATTTATTCCAAAATTAGTTGTGGTGGTGGGTGGGGTGGACAAAGGTTTCATTTAGATTGTAAACTGGTTTTGCGCGTGATTATGGTGAAACCAATTTGAAATTGGGATTGCAAATCAGAGGGCCTTACACTATTTAAATTCGTTATTTAAAGATATCTGCGTACAAGCAATACAGTAATAACACCAAATCGTCTAAGTATACTTATGTACGTGTATCCGAACCCGATCAGTTACTGAGTTTCCATGCAGAGTTTACCCTGGGTTAACTCAGAGTAAGCGTCCATGGAAACGCGAACTGAGTAAAGTTTTGTTAAATACAAACAAAAAATCCTCCGGATCTACCCGGGTTTTGCACATTTATTTGTTTAAGTTGATATTAAAGTTGAAGTTTTAGTTTACTGCACTCTGTTACTTCAATCCAGAGCCGTCATAGAAACATCATCGAGTTTACTTGAGGGGAAAAGCTTTCTGTAAACTCAACGAATACTCTACCCCGGTTCATTAAAACACAGTAAATGTCAAGTTGCCCTACGCCTACGAGGGCGGCTTCCCCACGTGCATATGAGTGTACGGGAATTACCCAAGCCGCTAATTTTATTGTATGTCAGACGAAGTACTGAGTCAGTCAAACAAAGTATTCAGGCCAATTCTACATCACCCTGGAATTGATTCCGTAGCGTAGTTTAGAATTGGGCTGTATACTTTGTTTGACTGATTTAGAAGTTTGTTACAGTCTTTTTTCATATAATTCTTCATAGATTCATGAACATAGCTACTTAGAACAAAATCTATGTTTTTTTTGCAATCCCGCGAGATTCGCAGGCTTGCGGGATTGGATTCTCTAGTTGGGGTCAACTGGGCTTTTCTTGCTAGTAGCCATTTTTTCGGAGTCTGATCGCGCTACAAGAGCCCAGATACTTGGTATGTAGGTCCAACAAGGATGGAATGCGTCCGAATTGTGGTCAAAACTAAACAAACCTTTTACTTTTGAACATTTATTAGAAAAGCGGTTTGAGAGGCATGTATTGAAACCAAAGGGACAATGCTAAACAAGTTTGTTAAGCTAATGGCTCATGCAGCGTCAGGTGGTGAGGGACGCCAAAATGAATGCGAAAAATAATTTCGAGCAAAAAATAAAATTTTAATGGCACTTTTTGAGGACGTTGTTTGTAGCTAGCCAGGTCTATGTACTGATCAATATGACTGGAGCACGGCACAAGCAGGGAGCACTGACTCCAAGACGGATCATACATGGCCTGAGGCCACATCCTCCTCGAGATCCATGGAGAACAGAATACAGCGGATCTAAACTCGATAAAAACCGCAATCCTAATGTGTAAACATTCGTGCTGAAGTTATGAATGGTACTGCGTGAATGTACTACTAACGATGGACTGCGGATATCAGGCGAACTTCGGGTTGAATTAGCCTTCCATTGGTGATACGGGGCTCTGCCATGGGCGATCGTTTTTTCTCGCCGAGCTCGTGGTATCAATATAAAATTACCTTGAAGAAACTTTTGAAGATGGAGCAGTTCTTAACGGTCCAATCATTTCTGGGGCTCCCACAGCTCCCAAAAAGACGGCCTACAAGGCCAGTTTGATATTTTTGGATCCATTCATCAAGGTGTCGAATGTGATCCCAGTGAAGGAGAGTTTTCGGGATTCTTCTTCAGGGAGTGCAGTCTGAGCCCGTAAACCCAGGGATGGAGTACGTTGAGATCACTGCTTCATTGGGAGATCTTAGATCTCCTGCGGAAGTAAGGGCACCTAACGGAGAAAAACGACCGCTTTCAGAAGACGGGTGGCGCAGCCCAAAAATGTTTTACGCGATATCTGGAAGCTGGCTACGGAAGAAAGGGATACCGATTTTCTTAATAAGAAGAGGGTTAGATCATCTGGATGTTATCTAGGTCATAATAACCCAGCAAAAAGGGCAAAGGCTTTGGCCATACGGTTTGAAAAGCCTTCAGAAAAGTCGGACGCACCCATAATGAAGTCTACAACGACTCCAAAGCCGATCTTCTGTCAAATAGCGGAGTGCCAGAATTTACGTGCTTGCGACCAACAATCCGGAGACTCTTCTAACCAGGAAACAACTAGTTACCGTGCAACGAAGTCTTTTGGAGGTGGTAGCCGAATTGGCTCAGGGCTCAGCTCAGTAGAGGTCGATGCGCCCTCTATGATGGGTTGCCTTAAGCCTTGGAAGGAGCAAGTCTTTTTGCTGAAGACGGGAACAAGCTGCCGTGCAGCCTTTTTGCAATCGGGTACTTTCCAGCAGCAACAGAGGACCCCACTGCCATTATGTTGAAAACACAGGGGTCCAAAAGAAGACCCTAAGTGTGTAGGAGTGGAGAATACTTACAGATATGACGTTGACAGGATGGTGAACACTGCAATTTTGGGCTGATGGCAGGAGAAGTCTCTTTTAACGAGAAGGTGACTCTCAACCTTATTAGCTGGGGCAAGCCCTAATGTCCAACCATGCAATCGAACCAAATAGCCTCCAAAGAAAGTGGTGCTGTTGGCGAATCGTCGAGGAAGCAACTCTGAGAAAACATATTTCCTTTATTGCCGGTACAGGCGGAACTGTAATCCTAAAACCACCATCGAAATCCTTATGGGGCCCCCAGCCCATAAAGGCTTGCAAAAGGGGAGATATAATCCCGTAAGGAAATGGCAGGCCGGCAGTACTCGAAAAAAGTTTTATCTAGGACAATACAACTGGAAATACAATTTATGTGAAGTGAAAGCGTCGAACAAAGGGCGCCGAAAGACAATCTCGTTCCACCCTCAACAAGGGCTAGGGCCGGCGCTGGACTCATGATTCAATTCCCAATAAAAACAAATCAGTTCCTTTAAGCAGTATTTGTTTAGTCAAAAAGTCACCAAAAGTGTGTGTAATTTTTATAACTTTTTTTAAGGTAAATTTTAACTTTAATTTACAGAAAAAAACACACACAATGTCAATATACACTTTATTATCTCAGTACACAGCCCCTAATTTATCTCTAAACTTGAACTTCCGCCCTTAGCGCGGCGCCTCCCCCATCAAAAATGTCGCAAAGCTAAATTATAATCCCACTCAAGTATAAGCTCTAAATCTGCGTAGACAAACCATAAACTTACACTGGAGCAACCAAAAATCTACAGAGAAGTTATAAGGTTATAACCATTATAATGAAGTATGGCAATACAATTTGCAAAGTAAATTTTGTTAGAGTGAAATGTTGTTTTGCAGTTTGGCAGCGGCTGTTGATCGTTATATTTTTCTCAGTTTTAACAACGATAAAGTAACGCAGTGCTTACAGGATATGTATATGTCGCCAAAAGCCTATATAGGCAGGATATATATCTAGGGAGTACTACACAACAGCAACAACTAGCAGAGAGGAAAAGTGTAGGGAAAAGTTTGACGTACAAATACAGAAATAAAGTTAAACATTGCTTTCATTACACCTTTCTTTTTTACATGGCAAAAAACATTCCGCGTTTTTTAATGATACCTTCAAAAAGTTCAAAGCGAAAGAAGTTAAAGGACAAGACACTCAACATTTAAGGATGTTTACATATCATTAGGATAATGTCAAGCATCCTCTAGCAAACTGTGTGTTAATGCTTGCCTTTAGCCCCTGCTTAAAGGTGTGTACCTTACATCTCAGGATGTTATCTATGTATGTTAGTGTATTTATGTTCTGAGCCTAACCCTCCGCCCTTCAGTGATATAATTAAGATGGGTCTGTTTGAGTTTTTGCGTTTCTATTTGTTCTTTGAGTTGTAGCGAAGCACATATATACAAAAATAAAGCAAAAAAGAAGAAGAAGAAAAAATACAGATTTAACTAAGAGAAAAAGAGAGAAAGATAGATCTAGTAAAAGAAAGTTTCATAGGGATACCCTAGGGAAATGTCAGGTGTTTTCTGCAAATTTCTTTAATATTATGCTCTGCAGGATAAAATAATAAGGGTTAGGGGGTGGAAATATATATGTTAATGTAGTTTAATATCTTAAGTCCTATACAAAAGATTAAATTTTCACTTAAAGAAAATTTTATAAGCGGCAAGAGGATCCCTTTTCAATTAGGTGCGAACTTTTTAAGTGCTCATTCTTTGCACACTCAACAAAGATTTTCTCATTAAAAAGCGAAGGATTCACCAGAGTCTCCAATATCATCAAAAAAGGGGAGCGCTATTCAATAGCAGCATTTCATTACAGCACAGTATAGTATTAAGCTTCCCTTTTCTTCCAGTTATGCCTTTGTTTGTATGTTGTGTGTTCGTGAATACGGTAAGGGCTACTTTCCTTCTATACTCCAATATCTACACCATTTACTGCACCAATTCACCACCCTTTAAGGAAAATGGAGAAGAAGAAGGATTAATATTTTCCTCCCTAATAAATACTAAACTGTGCTCATAAATCAAAACCTATTGAGGCAGCGCCCAAGCCAATCTCAGCATCCAACAAAAGGGCAGCGTTTAATATACATGGCAGACGTTTATTTATTATAAGAGGCGATACTTTCAACAAGAGATAGAAGCCCCCCAAAAACAACACACCACTGTTCTTAGTATTGCTGTTGGGGTATACTGCTAGCTAGCTGGGGCTGGTTCTCCTCCAAAATGCGAAACATTTCACCCGTTTTATGTTATGAATTGGAGATATGCACTTGTTCCTACTTCTTCAAGAGTGGCAAGAAACTCAATAAGAAGAGGTTATTTATGACGCTTGTTGAATTGCTTAAAGTAGGGATGTGCCAGAGTCCTTTACTGCGCTAACAGAAAGAAAAGAAACGTCTTGAAAGGCAAAAGAGATAAGTTGGGATGGTTGAATGAAATAAAAGTTAAGGGAATCTGAAATATGTCCTTATTGAATTTGTTAGAAAGAAATAAAATGGCAATAGTCTACTACAAGAGTTTTTCGTTAAGGAAAATTGGAAGTTTTCTTGTATTGCAATAAATTACAATTATTTCCGCGCTGATGCTTCCAGACTTGACAAACAAATTAGGCGCACTTTGATTGTTCTTTAAAAAATATATATAACATGAAAGTCAGATTGTGTATCTATCTAAAATTTATAACGAAATCAAGTTCAAGGCTCAAATGTTGAAAATTTATAAAAAATTCCTGTAAATCCGTCAAAAGGAAAGTTTTATGTTAAACTAGTTGGAACCCGGTGGGCCTCGCTGCACCCATAAGCCAATAGTATGGCGTGCGCCAAAACAATTGGGAATCTCAAATTCGATGGGCAGTGAGAGTCTCAAATGCCACCACGAAAGTATATTCGAAAAGAAAAGTGTAACTCCGTTCCTTTAAAAACCCAAATCACTCACTCATTTATATCCCCAATCATAATTCAGCGTTTTCACTGCCACTTTTGTCGTGGTCAGCTGCTATGAGGGAGTGTTTTTGCCCGTAAACGAATTTCGAAGAGGAAATTACAATGCACGAAACAGGGCCGGTGCTTGATTATTTTGCGCCCGGTGCATAAAGCCGGATTGCGCCCCATAATTTTTTGATTGCAATGAAGGACAATGGAAAGAGGCAGAAAAAAATTTAGAACAAAGAAAAAGAGGAAATGTTTTGAATTTTAATAAACCAACCAAAATATAGTAACTAGTTCACAATTTTTCATTGACTTACTGTGTTGGGATATTGTTCTCTTCATTTCATTCATTTGCCTCTTTTAACAAATGATGGAACAAGAATTAAAAGTGCACCAACAGCGCCCAAAGAGTTGATATGGTGCTTTTTAAAGAATTTTCAAAAAGTTCTTCAAAGCAGTATAATTGCGATTCCGCCTTTTTTTATTTTTTATTCTTCTGGGGTTCCTGCTTTCCCGGTTGATGGGAATGTTCGCCCTATATTATATGGGAGCTGCTGCTTTACTGGCGGGTACAGAAACTTTGGGCAGAGTCGCGGCTGTATAGCTCTGCTTCTTCGCTACCCTGGTTCTAAGCCGCCGCCATGCAAACCTCGACACGATCATATTAGCATCAGTGTTGGGCCTTGTCGATTTTAAAAATGTAGTAATTATGTAAAAAAATAGTAGTAGAATTGAAAAAAATGTAGTAGCAACAAAAAAAACAACTTTTATTCCAACATTGCCCAGTTTCACACGGGTCGGCAGACAACCAACCAACAAAAATCGACTGAAAACGTTCGTTTGTGGAGAAGAGGGTGAGAGAGGACGCTGGGATGGGAAAATTTTTCATAGTCCTCTCTCACCCTCTTTTCTACAAACGACGTTTTCAGTAGATTTTTGTTGGTTGGCTGTTGGCCCGTGTGAAACTGGCCATTCTAATTTGAATGAAAATATTTTTTCTAATGACGTCAAATATGTAGCAAATAAGAAACAAAATGTAGTAGAATTTTGAAAACGCGAAATGTAGTAGATCTGCTACTATTGTAGTAGAAGGCCCAACACTGATTAGCATATCCCTTTCAAGACAGCTTCCAGTGGCCACCGCGAGGAGGTTATAATAATAATAGAGTAAACCCTTCTAGAACAGAAGGCGCACTTCTCAACTGGGCCAAGAAAAATTTGAATGAACATGCGATTGACAGGTTCAAATCTGCCGTAATTCGTGTAAGAAGAGTCGATTTGTAAAAGAGGTGGTCCTCTCAGATTACAACGATTATCTCGACTCTTAGAAAACCTGAGTCAACCTTATGATCGCACTTCCACCGATACGAGATAACTACGGCACGTGAGAATTTAAATATTTAAATACACTACATGTGCTCCCCTTATCTCACTGGTGATTCGCCATTGGTTAATAACTTACTTGGACAGAAATTGTATAAAAATTTCAAGTTCATGAACGAGGGGGGCTTACATACCTAATATATTATCCAAAAATAAATTGGGAAATTGTGAATTCGTTTAATGCAATGAAAATTAAATCACGGAAATATTTAAAATTTTTTTTTTTTTCAAAGATTTCAATTTTTTTTTAAATCTGAAATTGCGCCCCCGACCCATTGCGCCCGGTGTAAGTGCACCATTTACACCTATGGAAGCGCCGGCCCTGGCACGAAATATTAATGTGTATGAAATGGTCATTTCCTCACCTGTGTTTATATTTCCAATTCTTTTGGTGCACACTATAGGTTCCGTTTATTTTGCGGTTGAGACATTTTTTCGTATTTTTGATTCCGAAAAATAAAATAATATAGTGTTCTGCTATCGATTGGAATTTCGCCATTTTCATTGTCCAAAAATTGTTTTGAAAATGTTTGACCAGAGGCATCTTCTAGCATATCCGTTGGAGAGTTATTTTTTTTCCAAACTGTGCCATAGATATGATGCTTTCAAGCAAGCGTTAAGTTCATTTTCAGGCGTTGATCGAGGTATAACAGCCAAAGTTGCCGAGTCGAGTCGAGGTATAACAGCCCTATCAAGCGCTTCGAGCGATTCGTCCATGGAGTATTCGTCCCAAATTATAATTTTGCACGTTTTAAGGACAGTGGCAATACGGAAGTTTTTGCTTATGTTACATGTAGATGTTTCTATCTGGTTCAAATTCAATGGGAGCTTGCGGACTGAATGCACTTGTACGTCCACCATCAAGTAGAGTTGATGCAATTCTCGCTGATGTCACTGCAAATGCAATCTCATTCTGCAATCGAGTCGACGCCAAAATCAAATTGATAAGACATATTTTGCCTGTACCACCTGTAGCATCTAGGAAAAAATCCCGCTATTTCCTTTGTCGTAGAATTTTATTGATCAGCAACTAACTGTCTTTCCTGAGATTAAGCGAAATGTTTTAGCTGATTTACGTTGAATTGCGTTGAATCGCACCAACTCTCTGTTTTACACAGCATTTCTGAATCATGTCGAATTTGAACTTTGTGGTTGATTGATATTCATAAGTCCTCTATCAGTATTAAAGCTTCATTGAAAATTTCGTCAGAATAATCACAGCTGTGTATGCATATAATAGACCTCCCACTATGAGTGGAGGTGGTTTACGTTCAATAGGCAACGTCTGACAACATTGGGCGAACTTTTCAAATATACATATAACGGCATGATAAAGAATAATTTTTCCGTAAGAAATATGAAACAAAAATACTTCCCATGCAAACTTATTGTATGTTGAAAAATCAAGCACCTTCAAATCTATGTTAATTTCCAGGTACCATACTTCAAAAAGTGAAAGCGATGAACATCCGATTCATCCGATTCAATTTGTCGTCTTCTTGACTTCGAGATCCTACATTTCTTACATACATTGCTCAAATCGGGCACATGCAGCTGAAGTTACTTCAATCCAAGTTCAGAGAATCGTGTCCTTCGCGAAAAATCTGCTTTTTCAACAAAATTGTACGGCGACTCTCCGTAAATCACTTCCGATCGATCTGAAACTTTAGGAATCGTGTTTTTTCGGAAAAAAACCAATACAAAATGGATCTGAGTTCTTTAGCAATAATTTGAAGAGTACCTCCCATACAATAGTTTCGGATTTTGCTATATCAGTACACTACAGCTACCCGAAGGATTCGAGGTAGCTTCATAAATTATAGCCTATATGTTATTCTGATGCATGAGCTATATTATTGTAAAGTTTCATTAAAATCCATTCAGTAGTTTTTGCGTGAAAGAGCAGCAAACATTCATACAAACATTCGCGTTTATAATATTAGTAAGATTATCATTTAATACCAATTTGAGAAGAAAGAAAGCTAACTCTGACAGGAAAATTACTTCCATCAAGAAGAGTTTCACATCATCCACAACTCTTTCTTTTATTTAAGAAGGACACGTTCAAGGCCAATTACCTAGAATTAGTTTTCGACTCAAACTCTTCTTTTATCGGCAGATTTTTAATTCCGTCCCCAGGTGGTTGACCTCCAATTAGTGCATTAGTATTGATGAGATCAGGATGAAGTTGAGAGCCAAGTGGCATCTACTCTGCATTTTATTCTTCAACCGTCTGTTAGATTACCATGTCCATATCTGCTAAAACGTTTCCACTTTTCCACTCCCGTCTCGTTGAAATTTTGACTTTGAACTTCTTGCTCAACTTCAACCTGGAGGCGGGGGTGCAATGAAGTCTGAGGTAATTGGGATCAACCTTCTGTATAGCAATAATGTTTGTACATATGTCCGTATGTCTTTTTTTGCCAATACTCATTTTCTTTCAGTCTGACCACGCTACAAGAGTCTAGGTACTTAGTATGGACGTCTAGTATAACAAGTAGTCCAATCAATCTACGGAAATTCTCCAGACAATTGAAGGCAGGAAAAAAAATATGGGCGTGTAGAACACTTAATTTGAAGAATGATAGCGTTTTTTTTACGGAACTGCATTGGCGAACTTAACCTAAAAAATTCGCAAAAGTCAAAAAACCGGTTTTTCGCCAATAAAACAAAAAGTTGAGCTCGGATCCGAAAAAGTTAAATTAGAAAGTTATAGGTATTAAAATTATCTTTCAATTGATGTGGTACAAAATATTGGTTAGTGTCTTATACATGGAGAAAAATGCTAAAAACCGCTAAAAGTCGCTTCTTTTTCACTATTGGCTTATGGGTGCAGCATAGGCGCCCCGGGTCCCAGCTAGTTTATATAATAAAAATTGATTCGAACAACCAGAAATTACTACAGCGCGAAAAGTTAGAAGTGGTCGCTCACCAATTAAACATTCTACGTAAAAGATGAAACTGCACATGATCCGTGCTGTTGAGACGTCAATACAACTTGTATGTATGTAGTACAGTAAATATTGAACAACAATATGTCTCAAATTCACAGGTATTTAACGAAGGAAAAAGGCTCCGTTATTTAAAAAAATGTCTTCGCTGTTGACGGTCGTACGGTTAATTTATTTTATTTTAAAATTAGTAAAAAGAATATAAACTTTTATTAAATAGTAGTTTAGAGTCGAAAAATAATGAAATAAAAAACTTGCAGTACAAAAACTTGTCTTTTTTGCGGCAAAAAAACTTGTCTTTTTTGCGGTGGAGTTTTTTGTACATAAAATTGAAAAACTCCAATTTTAACTTATAGTGCATGATAGTCCAACTCTTAACGAAGAAAAAGAGCTTCGTAAAAATGTCCTACGAGGTCGAGGAGCTGTAGACGAAGGATTTTACGAAAACGCTTTTTTTTACATAAATCGAAATTTCTCCCATATTTTGCAAAATTTCGAGCCAAAAAAAATAATCAGTTTTCAGATTGCCAAGAGCAACATTTTTACCAAATAAAAAGTTTCTAGGTCGCATCAATAAAAAGAAAAAAATAAATGAAAAAGAAGCGATTTTTAGCGGTTTTTAGCATTTTTCTCCATGTATAAGACACTAACCAATATTTTGTACCACATCAATTGAAAGATAATTTTAATACCTATAACTTTCTAATTTAACTTTTTCGGATCCGAGCTCAACTTTTTGTTTTATTGGCGAAAAACCGGTTTTTTGACTTTTGCGAATTTTTTAGGTTAAGTTCGCCAATGCAGTTCCGTAAAAAAAAACGCTATCATTCTTCAAATTAAGTGTTCTACACGCCCATATTTTTTTTCCTGCCTTCAATTGTCTGGAAATTAACATGGTGATTCCGTAGATTGATTGGACTAAAGGCAGAGAATAGTATTTAGCGCGTCGCTTGGCGCTGTGTGATATATGCATGTCATTCTCTGGGCCCTGCCTGTAGCATCATCCATAAGCATAACCCCATTCGTGGTTTAAGTCACCATTTCTTTCCAAGCATTTCCTTGCATGAATAGAGAGCTATAGGCAATTTTAACTCTTTCCGTAATATTGAGTCTCCAGTTCAGTTCATAGTCAACTAAAGCACTTAGGCTAGATGTAACTGTACAGTTGAAAGTTGCTTTCTTTGTTATTATAGTGAACACCATTAGTCCTGCCTTCGCAGGGTTAGTACACAGACCACAGACATTGGCCTATCTGTTAACGCTGTTCAGAGCTCTGTCCATAATCTCGCTTAGGTGGAGGTATTTACCAGAAACTAAAATTACTATGTCGTCAGAAGACAATTTTTTGAAGACAATTTTAAGATCTTGAACGTTGATCCAGCGAAATCCATGGACCAAGAGGAGCGTTTTTACAAGAACGCCTTTTTTTACAAAAAGTGAAATTTCAAGGAAACTGTTCAATATTTCGCAACAAAAATAACACCATTATTTCAACTTTTAAGAAGCCATATTTGTACCAAATAACAAATATGTAAGTGGCGTTATTAGTTAGTTATTAACAAATTAAAAAAAAACTGATTTTCGACAGTTTTTCCCTTTTTTCTCTATGTTTTGTGCCCTAACCTACAACTCAATATACATCAATCGAAAGATAATTTGAATAACTACAACTTTATAATTTGATTTTTTTCGATCCGAGGTCACGTTTTTCTTTTATTCGCTAAAAAGCGTTTTTTACATTTTCCGGAAAACTCTCGGAATTTGTTCGTGAGTAATTAGTACCTGTACTATTTTATATTATTCTCGGAATTTGCCCGGAATAATTTTTAACACCTTACAATATTAATCTCGGAATTTGTTCGTGAGTGATTAATAATTTCTCTTTTATTCTCGGAAGTTGCCCGTGAATAAAAAATACTCATCTTTCCCAAACTTATAATAGTCCGGGTGCTGGAGCATTTCCAGTGGTTTTGGCGTGATGTAACGGACTTTTTTGGTGGAATCGGTCAGAAATGACATCCCCAACAATATCAAGGGGGTGTGCAAGCATGAAACTCCCAGGAAAATTCGTGGTAGCCCGCCCAAAAACTGAAAAATTCACTAAAAATTTCCTGTTTTTGTTTACCTTTCTTGTTAAATATTTCTTAACGAAGGCTTCTTGGCGAAAAATTGGTTGAGCATGTTTTGTTCGTTATTGGATTTGCTAAAACTTACCAAGGTGGATTTTTGGAATTTGAATTTTTGCATTGCAAAATAGCCGAAAACTGCGAAAAAAGGTCTCACTTTAAAGTTATCCCAAGGAAAGAAGAGACCATTATTTTCCAATTTAATTTTGGAATTTGATGGTTTAAGGCATGTTTAACTTATATCCAAAATGCATTTTGGAATTAAGTGAATTTAAAAAGTCAAATTTGTTACTGCGCCAAAAGAAAAACTCCCAGTTGGTCCTGATTATTTTACCTATGCTCTAAGACTCCCTTTACAATATCCAATCATAAAAATTCTGGTTTTTAATTTTTTTATAGTTTTTAAATTTTTTAAGATTTTTGGCAAAAAAACTGCAACTTCTCCAGAAAAATTGCTAACTCGGCGACGCCAGGAATGCTAGGCGCGTTTCAAACTCGCTCGAAAAAGGACTCAGTTTCTATTGCACCAATTTAGCTGTTTTTTTTTTTAAATTTGGGTAGCGAATCCCAGCTAGTAACAAAAAAATTCAAACAAAATTCGGTAATTTTTCTAATTTGTTTAAGAAATTATGTTTGACAATATTTTATTGAAAGTTGTGCATCCCTGTCTAGTTTATGGAGATCACCGGAGATCTCAACTAAACTCAACTAACTAATTGCGGCTGTTCAACTCCAACATGGAAAGTCACCCAATTCATCACAGGGCGCCTACAAGTTTCCCTCAGTAGATTCCTACGTCGTTACGGTGGCAAGATAGAATTTCAAATGAAGAGCTATGGTGCCGTACCGGCCAAGAAAGGATAGACGACCAAATCAGACGAAGGAAACGGAATTGGATTGGCCATTCCTTGCGACGCGAAAACGAAAATCTAGTCAAACAGGTCTTGACTGGAATTCGCAAGGATCCCATCGAATCGGGAGAGCTACATAGAACAACGTGGAGGAGAACCCTATTAGCAGAGGCCGCAACAACTGGGAGATTTTGGTCAGAGCTGAGAGCTGTCGCGCAAAACAAAATCCCCAAAACAGAGGGCAACTGATTCCGTCCTATGTATGTCCCATGAAGGATTAAAGGAGTTTCTTTGAAAGTAAATAGCACTTGGTTCAGTTAGGAACAGAAACCGCATAGCCCGTTTACTGCAATTTATTCACTAGAGGCCCCCAGATGATTAAAACAGTGTGATATACAAATCAAAGAGCTGTCTTATAGAAGCAAGCTATATCAATTAAAACCATGATCTCTAAGCTGATAGAGCGGTACTACTGTACACCCAGGTTTGTAATATGGTTTTATATTTTAAGTATTTTGTGTTCCTTTATTGTGCTGTTTGTCTCTAAAGAATTAATCAACAATAATCAGGGCATATATAACAATTTATAATTATATGTATAAATACCCTTAATAATGCCCTTTCCTGTTTTCTTTTCCCTAGTTCTCGTGCTGTACCACAGCAACTTCAGCGCCGCTTAATTATGATGGCATAGCATCATGAGCTTCCTTGCATGCACGTACTTAACTAATGCAGTTTCTGGCACGTTTAAGTAGCTGCCGTCCTAAATAGTCACTTAATCATTTGGGGTTTTTACTCGCCCGGCAATTATGTGTTCTTTCAGTAGCTCTAATTATGTGTTCTTTAAGTTCAGTATGTAGCCGCCGTTAGGCTACTGTAAGTATAAAAGTTACCAGCGATTTATGGACCAGCAAATTGAGAAGTTTTTAGGGAATTTAGTTGAAAAGTATGCAAGTTAAGTTTTTGTCACATGTATAATAACTAGGGCTGCCATCCTTCCGGGTTTCCCCGGATTTGTCCTAGTTCGGAGGGCGTCCGAGGGCCGCCCGGGCGGGGTTTTGAAAAGTGTCCGTGAAAACCCGGGCACTTTTTGTGTCAGGGGTGACCCGATTAATTGAAGGATACTCAATAAATTAAATCAAATCTTAGTTAAACTAGTGGGATGTTGTGCCTAGAGACTAGCCACTAATTACGCTTTTTCATGGTATTCTTTCTGTTGAATAACACTTCAGATTGGATGACAATATATTAAGTGGAGATTGATCCGCACTCACTTCCGACCCGCCGGATCTGGGAATCGAGGCCACTGCCCAAAACAATTACTCAAAAATTATGGAAAAACAAAATAATATGGCCTCGATTCCCAGATCCGACGGCGCGGAAGTGAGTGCGGATTTGACACTTTGCGATTCTCAAATTCGCAGTCGCGGATTTAATTAAATCAAAAATTCGGAGTAAAGACTCACACGCTAATGAAATACCCGATGTCGGATTATCTTAGGCGCATTTGTGGTTTCAAAGCCTCAGAAAATTTGTTGCGGATCACACTTTTAAAGCACGGAAAATGTCAAAGAGAGATTCGCGGTTGCAGATTTGAGAATCGCAAAGTCTCAAATCCGCACTCACTTCCGACCCACTGGATCTGGGAATCGAGGGCAATAAATCGAAAGTGTCAAATTGAAAAAAAAAAAAACAAAACACATCACACATGTAAACACTATATAATTATGTAAAACGAATCTAAAAATTTTTCTATGGATTGGAGGCAAATCTAAAATCACTTTGCACAGCAGAATTAGGTGTATTATTTTACTTAAACATACATTATTGTTAAAAATTCAGCTTACCGCGCCTTTTGTATTTATTTACACTTCAATTTAACTTTATTTTTTATTTTTAAAGAAAATATTATCATGCACGCACTTCACCTTTCTTTAAATGTAGAACATCTACTGAAAAACACAGGCACCTGTTTATCCATAGCATATATGCACGTGCACGCACACAAGTACCCCCACTTCGCAAGAGACCAACACCAATAATTACCCGCCAAAAATATGAAAGAATTGATATATTTTAATTGCACCCCATCTATGACAAAGAATAGTAAACACCATCTATGGCAATATTACATTACTCTTCGTTTTACCTATGATTATCAATTTCCATAAAATATACAAAATACATTTCATAAATAATAGAAAATCTGTTGTCATAAATCAGTTGTTTACTTCCTTCTAAAGTTTATACATATCTTGCATTGGAATGTACTTTTTTATGAAAGCATGAATAAATAGGTTTATTGCCACATTCCTACGAGTTAGAGTTTGGAGTAATGAGTTGGTGCTAGCTCGGGGTGCGACAGGACCCGGGTTCGATACTGGTGATGGCCGCGTACTATTTTTTTTTTTTTAAGTTATGAACATGCAATCTAAATTTTGAATGGTGAAAAACAATATAAATTTTATCAATTTGTCTAAATTCGTGGAGATAAAAATTTATTCAGAATATTATTAAAAAATTTCGATTAGAAATTAGAAGATGATTTTGGTAGTGTTTGTTAAATACTTTGTTAAGTTTTAGATTACGCAAAGTCTCACAACTTATAACCTACATAAGCCTTTAACAAAAACTTTGCAAGATTAATTATATATAGCGTTGGTCAGTGTAATACTTATGAATCTCCATGGCCACACTAGGATACAGCATTATGACAATAATTAAATCAATGCAACGTGAAATAAAAGTTTTAGTTAAAAACGGATTTGGCTTATTTAGCTTATTATAGATTGAGTTATAGCTCACAATTGAATATGTCCCAAAGGTTTTAATTAGTCGCCGCTTTGAGATTTTATCATCAACGCAGGCTTAGTTTATTATACTACAATAAATCATCATAACTAAAAAAGCTAAAAAAAAGTACTTAAAAAATTCATCAAGAATCGAACCTGGTCCTTTCGCACCCCGATCTAGCGCCTTCCCATTACTCCAAACACTAACTTGTAGTAATGTGGCAATAAACCTATTTATTCATGCTTTCATAAAAAGGTACATTCCAATGCAAGATATGTATAAACTTTAGAAGGAAGTAAACAACTGATTTATGACAACAGATTTTCTATTATTTATGAAATGTATTTTGTATATTTTATGGAAATTGATAATCATAGGTAAAACGAAGAGTAATGTAATATTGCCATAGATGGTGTTCATTATTCTTTGTCATAGATGGGGTGCAATTAAAATATATCAATTCTCTCAAATTCTTGGCGGGCAATTATTGTATAATTCTTTCAGCAGCATCTCCATGAAAGATGCGTTAGTTTTTCGAGTTATTTGTTTGAATATTTTCGCAATTCTTCACAATCTTCACTTAATATATTGTCATCCAGACTGAAGTGTTATTCAATAGAAAGAATACCACGAAAAAGCGTAATTAGTGGCTAGTCTCTAGGCACAACATCCCACTTTTGTTTTGTTATTCTGAAGAGATACATACAAATTTAGTTAATAAAAACTTAAAAATATGCTTTTAAACAAAGGGCTGCAAAATTTTTTAGATATGGGGCAAATCGTTTGTAAAATTTTTGTAAAATATTAAAAATTCTGAGAAAAATCACTTCCTTATATTCATGGACTATAAGGACGGTCTTAAATACATCGTTCGCGCAATTAAATTTATAAATTTTCATTCATTTCAGTAAGCGTTTATATGCCCTGGTAAAAATTAGATATCTACTTTTCGTTTTAAACCTACCAAATGTTTCGTTTAAATCATACATATTTTTTGTGACAAATCCACAGCGAAGTTCGATAAAATTAAATTTTTGTTTTGGTCTACAGCACCACCTACATGACTAAAAACTATAATAAAATGAACAGCATAAAAAATATGCATATAAACAAATAAATACTTTATATTATTTCCGCGAAATTTCTTAATGATTTATAAAGCCGCCGAAGAGCCATAAAACCTTAAGAAAATGATTTTTTTGCACTTCTAATTAAATAAATGTTTATGTTCTCCTGAGTATCATTATTAAATAATATAATTTAGTGAGAAATAGAATTAAAACATGTTACACCGAAGTAAAAAAAAAATTTTTATTTCACCATTTTGCGGTCGGGGATTGAACTTGGTTCGCCTGGGATATGACTCCAGCGCCTTACCTCTAGGCTACCGATATTTTATTAGAAATCTCTTTTTTGTTGTTTAAATATACTTCTGGTTGATTGTGACAAATCCACAGCGAAGTTCGATAAAATTGAATTTTTGTTTTGGTCTACAGCACCACCTACATAACTATAAACTATAATAAAATGAACAGCATATAAAATATGCATATAAACAAATAAATACTTTATATTATTTCCGCGAAATTCCTTAATGATTTATAAAGCCGCCGAAGAGCCATAAAAACTCAAGAAAATGATTTTTTTGCACTTTTAATTAAATAAATGTTTATGTTCTCCTGAGTATCATTATTAAATAATATAATTTAGTGAGAAATAGAATTAAAACATGTTACACCGAAGTAAAAAAAAAATTTATTTCACCATTTTGCGGTCGGGGATTGAACTTGGTTCGCCTGGGATAGGACCCAAGACCCTTACCTCTAGGCTACCGATAAATGAACTTTATTAGAAATCTCTTTTTTGTTGTTAAATATACTTTTGTTGTTAAATATACTTCTGGTTGAAATTTCCAGACCATTTTCTCAGTTTTTGGTCTTTTGACCAAGAGCTACATTTTGAGATATTTCCCAAGTCTGTATCTGCAGTACTTTCAGAGATGAAAGTAGGCTTCAGACGGACAGACGGACAGACGGACAGACGGACAGACGGACAGACGGACAGACGGACAGACGGACAGACGGACAGAGCCTCTGTATAAGCTTTTTTTTTTTTGAAAAAGCTAAAATTGACTCTTAATCTGCATCCAAGCAAACATCGGCGAAAATGCTTTCGCTTTATTTGAAAGCTCCAGTGACAATTCAATTATCAAACGTACATCGATGCAAAACGAAAAGAGGACTTAATCCAGTCGTTCAAAGCAGGGATGTTATGGAGCTGTGTAAAGGCCTGCACAGACCAACGCGAAACCGCGGGAGCGAAACTTTTGCGGGACCAGATACTGTGGCGGGATACGGAACCCTTCACACCGACGCGGGACTGTTAGGAAGCGAACGCGGGACTGCAGCGCTTCGTTTTCAGTTCGCTGCATGCAGAGTTATCCCGCGGTTCGCGTTGTTCCCGCATAGCTTTTTTTGAACATGGAATTCACTGAGAAGTTAATTGACTTAGTAAAGAGGCATGTTATTTTATACGATCTTTCGCATTCTGATTATAAAAACATTAGAAAGAAAGATAAAGTGTGGGAGGAAATTGCAGGTGAAATGAAGACAAATGGTTAGTATAAAAAAATTCTTTATTTTCTATTTTTGATACGTTTCTTTATATATTTATATATTACATATTAAAAGGCATACAAAATTAGTTACTGAAATATTCAAGGAATTGTTCACGCACTTTGAATGCCATATTTGAAGCTCGTCTAGGGTCGACTTCAAAATTGGTAAATGTACCAACTGCTGGCTCGGGTTCTTCTAATTCATTTATGTATAAGGAGTCGCACTTTTTTGTCCTTATGAAATTATGCAATATGCATGTTGTCTTCACGATTGAAATCGTAGTATCTACATTCACTTCAATTGGCCTGTGATATATTCTCCATTTTTGGGATAACATACCAAATGCGTTTTCCATGACGCGTCTAGCTTTACACAGGCTCGTGTTATATTTTTCTTTCTGGTGATGGGCTCTCGACTGTCTATAAGGAAATGGCCTCATCAGAAAAGGTTTTTCCGGGAAGACTCCTTTCTTTCGGTACATTAATTGTGCCATTTTCAAATCTTCTTCCCATATTGGAAGCTTCAAAAATGCCGCCATCACTGTTTTTGCCATATCCACCAATATCAACGCAAATAAATTGATATTCAGCCCCGACGATAGCCATTAGAAGAATTGAAAACTTATTGAGGTAGCAAAAGTGATTGGATCCAGTATTTTTGGGGCATTTAATTGTCACATGTTTGCTGTAGCAGTCGCTACTTGTATATACGTTTTTCGTTGTAATAAGTTTTATTCAAGTATCCACTCAGTTTCTGTTCTAATAATTTTAAGTACAGTGTTTTTGGTTACGTCACAATTTGGATTCTCACTACTACTATGAAATACACTTGGGGAATTTGGATTGTCATATCACGTATGTATACACTGTACACAGAATCAATTTTAAAAACATAGCCACACAAATATTGTGATATTAAAAATTATTTTGAATATTTGTGATAGTATGAGTAAGGAGTTTATTCGATAAGGAAGTCTCCTATAATAAGTTGTATAATTAAAAAACGTTATGTAATTTTCGGTGTGACATAATAAAAAATAAAAAAATCTTAAACTATTAAAATCTAAAACTATTAAATATAATAATAGATAAATGTTAAATAAACGTATTAAATAAAAGAATAATAATAATATAAAAAATGTGAAGTAAGAGTTTTTATTGGCAATATAATATACATATATCACTTATATATTGCAATGAGATGAGGGAAGACGCAAAAATTAGTACGTCCCCCATTTCATTTGCCATCTATAGCTCCTATACAATTTGGAAATTGCCCGAAGTATTGAAATCCCTCAGCAGATTTCTCCCAAATTTCCTTTGTCGGCTCTGGCATGTACAGTGGTTGCATTCTTTTGCAAATAGCCTTGGAAACTTCTGTGACAATGTACCCAACAGTCGAAAAGCCAACTCGATAGCTATGACCTATTGTAGAATAGGAGTCCCCAGTCGCAAGAAATCTGTAAAAAATTTGTTTTTAGGTCCCGAAGTAAAAAGGAAATGGAAAAATCTTCGTGACACTTATGCTAAATATTTAAGAGGTACAAAAACGAAAACTGGATAAGCGAAAAAAAATTATACTAACTGGCAATGGGCGCCATTGATGGAGCATTTTAAGCCTTATTTGGCGTTTGCAAAAACTGACTCCAATATACTTCCACTGGTTGATTCCAATGAAAACCAAGGTGAACGATCAGAAATAGATCTTACATTAGATTCAATTGACTTTGAGGAAGAATTCTCAGAAAAAGAAAGAAATGAAGATCCCCAGCCTGCAATAAATTCTGGTCATACTTCGGAAATGAGACAACCATTAAGAGAACAGGGCAACCGCAATACTCGTATCTGTCATCAAAAAGAAAATAAAAGGAGTATTTCGTCAGTTGACACGGTCGTACAGTACCTTGAAAATAAAAGGCGGCAGGTGGACATGGATGCCATTGATTTAACTTTTCTCGGTCATGCCAAAACCGTTAAATCATTTTCAAAAAAACGGCAAGCTTTGACGAAAATGAAAATTGCTGAAATTATAATGCAGCAAGAATTAGAGCACATTGACGAAGTGTCACTTGAGCGATCTCCAACAAGCATGACATCCGACTCCAGCTTTCAGGAGTTCAGACCTTCTTCAGCTGTCAACGAATTGCAACACATTGACGAAGTGTTGCTAGAGCAACCATCGACAAGCTTGACATCCACATCAAGTTTACAGGAGTTGAGACCTCCTTCAGGTGTCACAAATATTTCTTACCCGCCAAAACATCCAGAAAATAACAGCCAATTTTCTGTATCAGGAGAAACACAGCGAGCTTCAGTTTTTTCGTATTTAACATCATACGACCCTTGTGAAATTGAAGAAAGGGATATTTTATAATTATTTATTTCAGTTTGTTAAGTGCAATTTTATAATCATGGAGTCATTTAATTTTTTTATAGTTTTATATTTTGTTTTAAAAACGCAAATTTGCAATATTTGAATAATACTTGTTTTGCAGAATTGTTTATTTATTTTAGAAAATAAATTTAGGTACTTTGTTAATTGATATTTTTTTATTTACCTCAATGTAATTGCAAGACGTTCTTCACAGCAAATGGCTTCACGATAATTCGTATCTGCCTTGCGAATGTCTTCCTTGATAAGGTGAACAATTTCATCAAAACAGTCACTGGTCATCCTGAAATATATATAAAACCTCTTCTCATCTTTCCGCAGTCCTGGCATTAGTGTGTGGTATTCGCCGTATACTTCGCGGTCCAAATTAATGTTGTGAACCCATTTTTTTTCCTAGGTTAAATAATATTGCGTATGTATATTCTTAGTACCCTTCATAATGAGTATTAAAAAATTTGCTGTATACCTGTTATTTTCTTCATCTTCTGCTAACGCTAATAGCAAAAGAGCTTCTTCTTCATCCGATGAGGAATACATTTTTAAATGTTTATACTTGAAACCTTTTAAACAACACCTTTCACTTGCACTGACAAATTGTTAAAAGAACCGCGGGAGAATTCGCTCCCGCTTTGGTGTGAACGGATCAGCGATTCCCGCTCCCGCACAGTCCCGCGAGATTTTCGCTCCCGCGGTTTCGTGTTGGTCTGTGCAGGCCTTAACCGAAACTATCGGATATCCGAAATAAAAATTTATCCGAAACCGTAACCGAATCTGATATAAAAGTTTCAAATAATTTCGGATAGTTCCCGAGTCTAAATGAGACACGTTATGGGCCGTCCACACTACGCGGACTTAAATCCCACGCGCTAGGGCCTCAGACAAAAGCGCGCATGAACTTTTAATTTTCTGAATCGTGAGCAAATTGAGAAAACAAATCAATTTCCAATTGCAAGGCCGTACGCGCTTCTGAAAAGCCCGTACTGTGCCGGCGTAAAATGAACCTTTTTAAGCACTGTCTTTTGTCTGTGCAGTTTGGTCGTACTGCCTTAGCCATAAAAATATCACAAAAAAAGCCATTAAACTCTATATGAAAAAAAGAGGCAAAAGCGCGTATGACCTATGTCCGCGTAGTGTGGATACACCATTACGCTAGCGTCCAACGATTAGGTTTTTCCGGTACGGATAACCGTTCTCGATTTTTGAAGTGTTAACTTGTTTGGCACTTTTTCGCTGGGGGTAAAACAAAGAATTCGCGACACGCGCACTTTGTTGCACACCCGTTTCAGGACACTTGCTGCAATGATGGTGACACGCGCACTTTGTTGCACACCCGTTTCTGGCTACTTGTGCCTATGCAGCTGTCTAGAGCATGGAAACTTTTGGTTGAGCTCCACTTACAAACAGCAGCGTATAAATCTATGTGAGCGAGGGAAAATAGCCCGCGCTTGGTGGGAAGTCGATTTGGAAGTACTTCTTTATTTAGTGTTTTCTGTAATGACTTATAAGTAATGCAGAGGAGAATGGGTTTGACCAAGCGTTTGATTTCGCGCAAAAAGCTTGTTGAAAAACTTCGTAGCTGGTCGCTTTCTTTGTTAATCATCTCAGTTATCTCAGCGTTTAAGTTTTATATCTATAATTTAAAAAACATATATTTGAACTTATGTTTATGATATAAATATAAATTGCTTAATCTTACTTCAAGCTACCGCACCCCTTCACGACTACCCCAAATAAATTACATTACAAAAATTTACAGTATAATAACTTTGTATTATGAGTTTAATAATAAATGTAGTATAAGTACTTCCAAAACACATTCTATATAAGGGAAAAAAGAAGTACTTCCCAGCCTAAGCCATCGCCGTGTTAATGTAATGCCTTTTTTTGTACTGGGTGGAAGTACTGAACTGCTTCTGTAGAAGTAGTTTTTCCAGCACTTCCATTCCCTACTGGTATGTTATATTATTTTCTATGTATTATATATTATCTATTACGTACTATACACAATGTACTGCATATTATGTACTATGTTCTGAAAAAATTCAAATTGAATCCAGTAGATTCCCATAAAAATTTAGATCCGTGACTTTGGCTGAATATAATATGACTTTTTTGCATATTTGCACAATGTTTAAAATAGCAAAAATTTCTGTTTCGTGACTATTGCATTAACCCGACGATAAGTACTGTGTACTATGTACTACATATTTCCTATGTACTATGTATTTATTACTATATATTATCTACTATTTTTACTAAAAACTACATTATCCCAGTCATCCATCGTCCGATCTTTGTGTGATAAGTTTAAGACAAATAGTTTAATTTCCAAAACATTGCAACATATTTTGGAGTGAGTTCATATAAGTAACAATTAAATAAACTTTATCAGAATATTCATAAATAAAATATATTAATCCTTATCGTCCTGTATTTAGATTGATTTGAACATTTAGACCAGCCATAGAAGTTAACACTTCTAAAGTCTGGTCCTACGCACACTCGTTTTTTTTCTTCACGATCACTACATGACATACGAGAAGGTTTTTTCAAATAGTGGATAACTGCAAGTCAGTGGTATCGTCTCATTAATTTTGAAAGGGTAAAAACTATGGCAAATTTGAGTGATTTAGAACTTTGGAATTATGTTGCTTTTAATGGAAGACATGGCCTTTTTTCTACTTCCAAAATTAAGCGTTCTGCGTCAGACATGTTAACACCAAAGAAACAACTTTAATTATTAATTCTTTGAGCAGCACTCTACTTGCTTCCGGGAATCATACATATGTCGCAACACATTTTGCTCAATGAGTTTTTCAAAGCATTCGGTTGTAAAACCGTACAATCAGCCGTTGCCAAACAGGGATGGTTACGGTTGCTTTTCGGTTCTGATTTGTTTTTAACCTTAATGTATGTCGCAGCTAACGTAATTACTTGAGTTCTATTTGGAACGAAAAATCGTATGTCGCTAGCCGTATGACAGGTTTTCGCCCGGCCAAACCGAACACTAACCACGGGCGCCCTTTACGTCATTTAGTTAGTTTTTCCTGTGATTGCTGTACAAAATTATAACCTAGAATTAAAATAAAAGCAATATCTATTTGTATTTTCCTTTTACAATTCCTTAAAAATCTAATATCCGTAACCGAAACTATCCGAAACTATCGGATAATCCGAAAATGAAAAAAAAAAGATTGCAACACGTGTATTTTTTTATTTTTAAAATAAAGCACCCTCAGACACAACAAAATTTGTCAAAAAGGCACTTTTTTGTCAAAATAATAACGTTTTATTTGTTGACAGCGGTGTTTTTTGGATGTATGATTTGGTAGAACTGTAAGCGTCAACCAAAAAATAGAAATAGGTTCTAATTTTTATGGTCGTAGTTATGGTCACTTCGCCGATAGTTTCATTTTGTTCGGTAGATACAGGTATCTATTATTTGTCAACGAAAAGCTTTTATAGCCCACGGCTTATGGTGAGCATTGTGTTCCAGCTATTAAGTAGTAATTAAACACTAAAATAAAAGGTAGTCTTTTTTTATGTGGCAGTGCTAAGCTCAGGAGTCACCCTTTGTACCATCAATCCGTCATGTCGTTTATCACGTCATGGTTCAATGTCTAGCAGTAGCTTAGTTCGGTTGGGGGGGGGGGGGGTAGGTTAAGGTTTATGAAGGTACGGGGGTATTGAAGAAGCTGGTAATGAACCTTGCGGTTGAACTCTTGGATGTGGAAGGAACTCGGAAATACTGACTGCGAGAGATTATACCACAGTTGAAACTCTTTCTCGATAGGTCAGTTGCGGTCCCAAAACAACAACAAAAAAGGTGGTCTGCCAGGACATTAGCGCCAGATTTGACCAGGCAGACCAACATATTGTTTTTTTACTCCGTAAGTACTAAATTTTAAAGGTAATTCCAAGCTCTTACTCTTACTCTTATGGTCACGTTGCGGTCCCAAATTTTCCGGAAAACGGACATACTAAATGTGAGCACTACTTCCGCCCAGGCAGACCACGATTTTTCTTATGGTCGCTGTGAATACTAACATTTCAAAAGCATTTCATCCTCGTACTCGATAAGCACGTTTTTGCAGCTCTTGGTATAGCAGTACATCCCTATTTTTATACTTGCAACATCGTTAATCTGGGTTTAAATTCTTTAAGTTGCTGATTAACTTTGTGTAAAAATGTCTTGTGTCGTTTGAGTTTGCTGATTCTTCTATTTCGTTCAGTTCTTCTTCCCAATACTGGCTGTTTTTGCTTTGTGTATGCTCTTCTTTTGGTTGGGTTGTAATTGGGTTGCAGTGATATTTTTTTGTATATCATCCTTGAAGTCCGCCTTCGGCGTTAGTTTTGTCTTCGGTGTTTTTGCTTGCACAGGAATAAAAAAAATTTTGGTCTGAGAATTTCACACAAAAATTTGAGGTTTTGTTTTGATTTCCGGTCAACTTTATTTTTATTTATTTATTTATTTATTTTAAAGAAGAAACATATTTGTACAAATAAGAACAAGCCTTTACATATGTACATAGGCCAAAGGAGGTGTTGATTATATGGGAATGTGGTAACCTACATTACTTTAAATGAGACATCAAAGAAAAAAAAAGAAAAACATTTTTAAAAAAGAGAAATTGAAAAGTTAAAATGACATTACTACTATACTATCTAAATTGACTAAATTAGGGGGCTGAAAAATTAACAATAAGTTGCCTTCTGAACTTTCCTACAGCACCAGCTCGCTTAACATCTACACACTACACGTAGAGAATTCCACAAACTAGTGACGTGAACGAAAAATAAACGTTTAGATTGTAAGCACGAGTAATGGGGCATAAGTAAATTATTAGTTCTAGTAGACTGAAGGAATGTGAGTTGTTCTCGGAGACATTGCGGTTTACCCGAAACGAGGAGTTTATAGAGAAATACGATAAGCCGAATTTTAAGATATGTCGAGAAAGAACAACCAAGGAATTCTCGAGAATATGATGAAACGTGATTGAATCGTCGGATTTTATAAACGTAGGTATCGGACAATAGAATTGAATGCTACATTCAATTTTAGCTGCGAGAATGAATGGAGTTTACAGAAGATTAAGTCACTATTAAGAGCATTAAAAGAGATTTAGCAAGCTTCGTGCGAGTATGGAGGGGTATAAAGTTGGACGTGCACCAAAGTTTTCGTAGACTACCACAGACCTTGCAAATTATATAGTTAATATGACCCGACCATGTTAAATTCTTATTCAGAAAAACCCCAAGATTCTTTACCTTATCACAAAACGGAATGATATTATAACAATTTTTGAAAAGACTATTGATTGAGACTTGTCAGGGTTTAGTTTCAATCTATTCCCTCTCGCCCACCCAGATAACGCCTCGAGGTCTTTATTGATTCGCCAAATACAATCCTCAATCATGCCAAGCCGGCAGCTAAGTTAGATTTGAACATCGTCCGCGTACAACAGGGCTTTACAAAAATTCAGTTCTTTTGTGAGATCATTAATGAAAAGAGAGAGAAGAGGAGCGGACCAAGTATAGAACCTTGAGATACGTCCTTAGATAAGAGTAAGAAACTGGACTCATAAATGACTGTGAAAACCTTTTGAGATCTACCGCTTATGAAATTCCGACAGCGGACGATGAAAAGTTGAATTGAGAAGATATTTTTTGGCATAAAAGCGTATGATTTACGGAGTCGAAAGCTTTCGAGAAGACCAGCAGTCAACCCAAAGTAAGATCAACTCGATATCATATTCGGTGGTGGAAATTTCAACTCAACCTCGATTTAACTTTTCAACCTAGTCATAAATGGGGTAAGTCTAGTCTAGAGGCTCGAGACACCGCCAAAAACCGAGAAGAATGGAAGCGAATCGTGAATAGAGTTCGGGACCCAGCGGCACCGACAGCAGCGTATCCGTTGCGGGGACGTCCCGCTCGGACCGCCAGCTAACGGATCAAAGAAGAAGAAGAAGAAGAAAGTCTAGATATCTTTGCCATAAGTTTCCCGAGTTTCTGTCCTGTCCGAGGTTTGTCGTAGGTTTCAAAGCAACAACTTAATGCCAGAAAGGGTTCCTAGCCCTTCGCTGGTAGCCGAGTATAAAGTTGGTTATCGATTCGATACGACGGTTGGATTTCAACTCGTGACGTATTCGTTAAATTCTTAAAAAAAAAATTGGTGTCCGGGGAGAAAACTAAATTTCTCCCAAATGTCCGGGTTTTTTGTAATTTTTGCCCGGCCTCGGCAATTTATAGGTGATGGTAGCCCTAATAAGAACCGATCTTGTGGATGAAAGAAAATTTTTTAAAATTGTGCGAGAAGTACTCCAAATAAAATAATCTAGCGTAGTTAAACAAATACCATTCAGTCCTGTTGCTTGTTTTGATTATAGATCTATCCTAAAATAAAACAAATACACACACACAACAAAACCTTCATTCTATTAGCCCCATTTAAGACTTAATTTTGTATCCATAACCAGTAAATCATGAAGCACCAAAATTTACGTTTCCGTACATAAGATTTAGTACGTGGTTAGCATATATTATTCCCCATCGAAATGATTTATTACGCTGCTCGAGAAATATCCTTGTAGAGAAACCATATCCTATTATGCCATTTCTGTATTTATTTTCTTGAAAATTTGAATTTCAAAACTGTAAATCCTTATGTTGCTTTGGCATTATATGTGCACATACACCTCTATATAATATAGCCTGGTACAAAAACAATAAAAGTCAAAATCAGGTTCGGTTAGATAAATCTATGCAAAGTTTCCCTTAGCAGCGGATAATGCACCAACTAAAAGGATATCATCATATCATGAAAAATGCAAATAAATGTCGTCATATCCCTCGCATAAATTCTCTTATCGATTTTATCCCCTTCTAAGCGTACACTTTTTTTCTGGTAGTAAGATATATGGGCTTTTTGTGCTAACCAAAAAAAAAAAAAGAAGAAGAAGAAAAAATAACATGGAAGCAAAAAAAGGACGAATTCTTGCGGCTTGTTAAATTTGCCACACTAGTCTTATGCTTGCTATAGTCTATGCCGAAAGAAGAAATAGGAGTGGCCAGGGTATTTTTATAGCTCTATTACCTTTCCATTTCTTAACATAGCAATTTTTTACTTTCGTCCCTTTTGTGTACTGAAATCTTATCCTTAATCATGTAGGTAATCACTTCTACTATCCTTTTGGGTGTTGTAACGCATTGATTTTGTTGTCTTTTTGTAGAGAGAAATTGGTTGGAAATCTGTTTAGATAACTGATAGCTTCTGTTCTAAAAAAAAGGATATGTGAAGTATTTGCTGGCAGAGTATAATACCCCAATGAGGACATTTACAATTCCCAAAAGTTTTTGTATTATTTTGTTTTTTTCTTTCTTGGCTGCTGCTAGTTTTTATTTAGGTCAATCATTCAAGTGGGGGAGAAAGTATGTAGTATATAAAAATAGTTTTTATTTACTATTTAGGAACTTCTCAAATTTCTTGCTTTAGTTGGTAGTCAATTGTTTGATGGAAGTTGAGACTATGTAAATATTTGTTTTTGTAATGGCATCTACAGTTAAGTTTCGTCAGACATACAAAGCCATAGATTTGTAGATAAAGCCCAATGTAAAAAAGTGTGGTCTAGATAAGACGAGCTACAAAGACATCTTTAAATACAATTATGTTCTTGACACAAAGAACAAAATTAGACAAAACTGGAAAATTATCATCACACTGAAAATACTCTTGGAGATAAAACAATACTAATTCCTTATATTCGACAATAAATTTTTTGCCACTAATATGTATAACGCGGAGCCCCCTCCAAGCTAGTACGACTGATAAAATGTGCAACGAATAGCTCCCTGGCGAAAGTAAGGATCCAAAATGAAGTAACAGAAGAGTTCGAAGTGCGACAAGGACTTTGACAAGGAGATGGACTAGCCCCCATGCTTTTCAACTTGGCCCTAGAATGGGTGATAAGAAAAACGTCAGTACAGAGAAGTGCGTCCATAGCAACGCAGTCTGTACAACTACTTGGATATGCGGATGGCGTGAACATCGTGGGAGGTTCCTTCTTGGCAGTAAAAGAAGTCTATGTCGAATTACGAGAGGCAGCCAAAGACATAGTGCTGAACATCAACGAAGAGAAAAAAAAGGTGATGCAACAATCCAGAGCTGGAAGGTTTAGAATGGGAAGAAATATAATCATCGACGAACACAATCTAGAAGTAGCCGATAAAACGGTCTACCTTGGGTCTACAATTACAAAAAGAAACGATGAAAAGGAAGAAATAGCCAGACGAATACTACTGGCTAATAGAGCCTTTTATGCCCAAAAACAAATCCTGCACTCAGGATTTGTGCACAGAAAAACAAAACTTTCACTTTACAAAACAGTAATACGACCAGTAGTACAGTTTCCAGAGTAAAAAAATCGCTAAAACTGCAAAAAAAATTGTAGTAGAATGAAATTTGGAATGGTGGGAGTTTAGCAATTGGAGAAAAGGTAACCGTTGAGTTCCGGGCCGTACTTCGTGAAAATCACGAGAAAATCCGATTGAAAGAATTTTCCGACGCTTTCCCGACCGTAGCTCGGAAAATCGTCGAAATTGGAAAAATGTTAAGAAGACAAAATTAAAGCTATGAAAATTCTCAACAAAAAAAGTTATATAAGCTTTTCCCGGAAAACCTCACGTTTGGTCGGAAAATGGAGGGTAAAGAAAAAAAATATGAAAAATTATTCTTTTTTTATATTGTTTTCTTTATGCAGGGTGTCCCACCTCAAGTTATAAAGTGGCGGGCTGTAGATAGGCTTTGGATAGACGAACAAAAAATCATATGGGAGGGGGGCAGAAATCGTAACGGTTGGGTCACTAGGGCGTTTTGAAATTTTTTTGATAGAGGTTTACATATCACCCTGTATTTTGGTAACCCGATGACCTACTTCCATGAATTAGGTAGCAGTATACGCAGAATACTCCCGCCTATTTAAACTGTAAAAGCGAAGGTTCTACACCACCAACTCCCAGAGTTATGAGTCAAAATATCATTTTTTCACAGAAAAACTATTTCGAATATACATATACATATATTGGAAAAATTGACAAAGTTCCTGTATTTATTTCCATTTATTCTTCATCGCTGGATGTCTCGGGGTCTGGTTCACCGGAGCTGTCCACTTCACCTTCATTTTCTTCTTTTAAGTTCTCTTTTCATTCTACTACAATTTTTTTTGCAGAAGAAATCTCTAGGAGCTGTACTTCAGTACTGTGCTATGGCAGCGATACTTGGACTATGACCCAGGACATAGAGGAACGAGTCAACAGGTTTGAGAGGAAAGTTCTCACATACATAATAGGTCTAACGAGAGAGGATGGAATATGGCGATGGATATACAGGGTGCGGCACGGTTACTTGCTGATTTGGAAGGTGACATAAAAAAAATATTTGGGTTATTGCTTTAAAATTTTTATTATCACCCAGGTCTCAAAGTTTTTTTTCACTACGTTTTGAAGATAACATTGCCAAGACTACGACCCTCATATTCAATGCACTGCACTAACCGGCTTATGAAATTGCGATCCGCTTGCTCGAGCATATCGGTGCGTATGTTTGCGCTGGCTTGGGTGATGTTATCCTTCAAGTGCACCAGAGTCCTTGGGCGATCGGTGTACATCATGAAACAAGCGACTGTCGACCAGGAAGTAGAGCTCCAGGGCGAAGATTGAACCGGGTCCGGAAGGCACGTTGAGTTTTAATAATGGAGCGGCCATTTGAGAAGTAGTCCTCCACGGCGAGCGCTCGTTGCTCCTTCGACCAATGCATGGCAGACATTAACCCAACGAGAAACAAAACTTTTGGATGTCCCCTATCCAATGATCCCCGCCTTATCTTTCTCGCACCACCTCAAGACGCTTGGCGCCAAATTTAAATCAGCAAGTAACCGTGCCGCACCCTGTACAACAGCAGTTGAAATTTTTGACGACCTACAACTTTCAACTTTAATAAAAATTAACTGTGGTGTAAACAGTGTGGTGGTCCCTCGATGTCGTGGTGAGATCGTGGAGCAGCAGCAATGCTTGACTCCTTAGGGAGAGTAGCGAGATTCGCTTGACTCTTAGGATTTTTGGAGCAGCTTAAAAGCACGACTCCATAATGACTGAGACTGAATATGGTTAACGAATGTCTTTATTATAAAATTCTTAGTCTATTTATACAAAAATTAATTACAGCTAGTCATTATCCAAAATATATTTCCGCGTCTCAAACACCTGTTCATTTATTTTGTGACCCATATAATGGCAGTTTATTTACAGCCGGTGAAGACACCTGGCGAAAGTTACATCATGACCCCGTCAGCCATGTGCGGTGTAATTTTGTGTGTGCATGCACTTTATTTAGCGGGTATTGATTTGAGACGCGTTCTTATTATGTAATTTGATTTTTTGTTAATTATTTGACTACATATTTTTGAGGCGTGTGATTACTGACTGATTTCACATAACAAACTGAGACTAGCCGGCCGCGTAATTAGGATGGAGGACAATCGCATCCCAAAACAGCTTATAGCATCAGATATTTCAAGAAATAGACCAGTAGATAGACCAAGGAGGAGATGGATAGACTCTGTGACGGAAGAGACAATGCTCAACATTCGCAACTGGAGAACTGCTGCAAGGAACCGTCAAACTTGGAGAAATGCCCTAGAGGAGGCCAAGGCTTGATTTGGGCTGTAGCGGCATTGGATGGATGGATGGAATATTTATAACGCAAATACAACCCATTTTTCGTCACCAGGTATCTACACCTTGACGTGGTGTTGAGGCTAATGAATAAAGACCAGACTACTAGGGTACAGCCCCTCTCCTCCATTTTCTTTTACTATTTCCCCACTTTTAAACCAAGGTATTTACCATACTGTGTCCCCGCCAATAGCTGACAAGGTCGGAGCGTAAAAGTGCCTTATCCTAGTAAGCGGCTCTACCAGGATGGACTCATTTCCGCAACACTAGCCGTTGGCAGCCCAAAGGACACTTTTTGACAAGCACCTGCTCGTAGTCAGCCAAAGGTGGAGGGCACAGGAGACCTGCACTATGCCTTGGACGACTTAGTCCACAAACAAGAAAAAAATGGCTTTCCTTCCTCCACCGGCGAGATATTACCAGAATTACGATAACCATAACGGACATGGACCTTGCAGCCACGTTTAGTATCTATTGCTGTAATGGTGAGGAGGCGAACGAGAGCCAGGCAGTGCGCACAAGGCAGTTTCGTTCTGGAAGACGGCTTTAGGCATCACCCGACTTTAGGCATCCGTCAATCAAACCACTATCGAACTTTAGTCAAACGAGGTTATGGCATCAAAACGGCAAGCCAAGCAATAATTGGTACTCTGGAAGATTGAGAGCAGAGCAGGCCTCTTTTTGGCGCCAGAAGACCTCCGGCTCACTGAGCGTAAAACTTTTACTTTAATTGTTTCCCCACTACTTTTTATGATTGCTTAAATTGTTTTCGTCCCCGTACCGGGGATTAATACTATTTTGTAGCACATTTTAATAACCACAACTCAAATCTGCAATTCACCTACAGCAGGCAGAAATGCGTCCAAACACTTGACTATGAAATTTCAGAAAGGATCGGTAAGAGAAACACCGCCTGTGATGTCCTGAAGCTTGGATTCGACGTCATCCAATACTACTTTGATTTTACAGTAGGAAAGAAAGCTTATACTTATGCCGATACCTATAATATTGTAGTAGTGTTTGGGAAGCCGTCGAGAGGAGCCACGAGTGTTTGATCCCACTTCCTTACTCCATGATCCGCGTGCTTCGCCTAAGTCGCTCTAGCTTTGGGATTAGCGGGTGAAGGTTCATACCGTAGTACATTAGCCCTACAATCCTTTTTATTTTCGACTGTAGCTTTCGGTTAGTTAGATGTTACTCTCCAGCATGTTGAGGATGCTTTTGTATTGTGTTCAAGCGCTTCGCTTGCCCCTGTTTTGTTACCTGATCCGTCTTCTTGGTGAACGGCCAGGCTTATGAGTCGCAGTTCCTTACCAGCTGACATTTGCACCGTCAGCCACCAACTCCTTGCGGTGAACATCCTTTCTCTGGGGTTCATACTCGCTTCTTTGGTCATAAAGGGCGTTTTAAAATTGCTAAATTGCTTATTAGTTTAAAAGTAAAGCAGTAAGTAGCAAAAAAAAATGTCCAGACATTATTGATAGGACAATAATAAAGACATAAAAAAACCCTTGTGCCTTCCCCTCCCCCCAATAAAATATGAAAATTTGCTTACTTGGTGGGGTGCGCCATCTGATTTATTTAGGATATTCTACACTGATAAAAAAACATTCTTAGCTTAAGACAATTTTTTTTGAACGAAGCAAATCATGTTTTGGATATAAGGAAAACAAAATTGTCTTCGGATAAGCAATACTCATAGTCTTGGTTTTATTGTCTTGGATGAAGACAAAAGTTGACTAGAAGTAAGAAAAAAAATTCTTGGTTTGAGATACTCATTTTTTTAATTTAAGCAACTCAAGGAAATAAAATAGTGAATTGCCTCAATAAATATTGTCGAATTAAAGCTTCATCGTGTCTTTATTTAATACAAATGTTGTTTTTAATAAAACAATTTAGTTTCTTGAGCAAAAATTACAACAATCTTATTTCGAGAAAAAAAATATCTTGCCCGAAAATATAAGTGTTGAGCGAAGAAATATAATTGCTTGGCTTAAGAATTTTTAGTGTCTTACTCCGACACAGCATTCTCATGTTAAGACTGAAAAATGTTTCAACTCAAGACAACGAAAGGAAGACTATGGAATTGCTGGAATCAAGACAATTTTTTTATCAGTGTATACTATTTATTTCAAATCAATTTTTGAATACGATGTCGATTAAATGACCCCCATTCGATACACAAAAAGCAGCTACGTTATAGGGCGTTATAGCACCTATTTCGGGTCGTATGTTTGCTTTAAGTTCGTCAATGGTGTTCGGCTTGCGGGCATAAACTTTACTTTTGCAAGATCTTCATCGTGTGCCAAGGTGCGCCGTCTTTTTGAAAAAAGGTTCGTAATTCCATTTTCATGTGTTTTCGGACACACGACGTGCACCAGCATCGTGTATTGTCGAGGGTTTCTCGAATGTTGAAAAAAAATGGCCCGAAGATGGTTTTTGAGCACACTTCGCACCAAAGAGTGACTTTCTCGTCGACAGTTTTGTTTATTGACCCGCCAGAGACTGTAAAATGAACTTTGTTCATCATCAATATTTTGTCACAAAAATCTGGCTCAGCATAGATCATTCTTGCGACGGAAGTTGCATATTACAAACGACGCGTCTTGTTCGTTAGCTACAATAATTGAGTAAGTTCCATTTTGTATGAGGAGAGATGAAGATGCTTTATTATCCTCTTTAGAGTCGTTCCACTCACGTTTAATTTCTGAAATCGGCAACACTCTCTATTACCGCTTCAACAACTTCATTGGAGTGACGCGGACGCCGTCGAATGGGGCCCTCGCGAGTGGCCGAATTGCTCTCATATTTTGTACGATAAGCATGCACAGTCTTTACAATTGAACGATTGTTTTTAATGTAAGCGCAATGAACTTTTTCGATTTGAATAGACTCATAGCTAAAATGGTACTGAATATCGTTTCAGTAGAGGAGATGACAAGAACACCTTACATTGGTCCCACAATCAAGGTAGAGGAACACGAATTTGACGTGGTAAAATCATTTACCTACCTTGGGTCAGTAGTAGCAGCCGACAATAGCATGGAATCAGAAATACGCGCGCAGTAAACTTTTACTATATAAGACGATGGTCTTACCGGTTCTCACATATGCAACCGAAACGTGGGTGCTTAGCAAAAAGCACTCAAACCTCTTGGGCGTGTTCGAGAGGAAAATACTTCGGAGGATTGTTGGCCCCGTATGTGAGGAATGATGATTCCGGAGACTCTGCAATGACGAGATCTACGAGCGCTATCGCGACATATGTATGTAGATGTTTTGAAGAAAATAAAGCTCGGTATGCTCCGGTGGGCAGGGCATCTAGCTCGTATGAGTGAAGATGAGCCTGTTCGGAAAGTTCTCTGCGGTAAGATCTATGGGTGCGACAGCGAGGGACACCCAACCTTCGCTGGAAGGATGGCGCAGACCAGGACGCTCAGGGCTTAGGGATGCCAAACTGGATGACATCGACTCAGAATCGGGACCGGTGGAGAGAACAGTTGCGAGAGGCCAGGACCGGATCCCGGTTGTAGAGCCGTTAAAGAAGAAGAAGAGGAGATGTAGGTACAATAAAAAAGACACAATAAAATTTAAGTAGAAATTAAAAAGTGAGCCAAAAAACTCAAAAAGATAAAATCATCCGTGTCCTTCCTTTGAGCTATAAGCGCCCCCCTTGGTGGTCATGCCAAGTTAAACTTAGGCAACATCTGAATTAAGTACAAATGAATATTCACAGACACTCAATTTGGTCAGATGAAATAAATGTCTAAGACAAGTCAAGTTTTAACTGGCATCCCAGGTGTGGAAAATTTCATATCGAGATTGTCTTGTACCTTTTACACCTTTTCGTTTAGTTCTCGTTTATTATAATTTTATGCATAGACATCTCTTTTTACTCTTCACCCCTGACGAAAATGGTCAGAGGGCGTCCTTCAACCTTCTTTATAGTCATCTGCTGTCATGATCAAGCAATGAAGATCGGACAATATGAAAGGATGACCCTTCTGACGTTTATCCACATAAAAATCAGAATCTAGGAATATTAACAATGCAGGAGGGTAAATAAAACATTCGAACAATTTTACCATGGAAACATCAGGGTAGAAAACATTTTTTTTGGGTTATGCACGTGCAGTCGTGTTCCTGACAGCTTTCAAAATTTTTAATAATTCTAAAAGGGAATTATTTTTTAAAACGACAAGCTTGCTGCACAGCATTTTTTGAATGGAAAAAAGTTTGATTTTATTTCTGGTCGAACAATTTCAATTAAGAATAAAACTTTATAGAAAGTTGATCAAGAAAAGCTGGTCCATCTCCGAGTTAAAATTACAGCAAAATCCCAGGGAAAAAAAGGACGTTAACATAAAGCTGTAACAAATGCGTATACACCTAATTATAGCATAATTTGAAACTTGTATCTAGAAAAACTAATTTAACAAAGTTCTTGTAGCAAGGACTGGCAAAAAAAAACAAAACCCACACAACACAAAAAGAAAAACTTTTGCAACTAAATAATTCTTGTTAATGTTGGGCGCAATTACGTTAATGAGATCGCCCTAACTCTTAGAAAATTTTTAATTCGATTAGAATCACTGCACTGGTATTTATGCCAATAAAACTCCCAACTCTCGTCGGGGCAAGTTGTCTTCCACAGATCCTAAAGGTCATTATCAACTTTTATTAGCTAGAAATGGTACAAAAACTTTACCCATAATCGAAATTGGATTCTTTTTTTAGCCAACAGAGTGGAAAATTCCTTCAAATCTTTCAAGTCCTTCAATTCCCTTTAGCTACTACATAGACGGACTATAGAGAATGAAAGAAAGGACTCCATAGAAGTATGGACATTATCCGATGGGCAAAAGGGGTTTGGTTAAATCGCTTACAGAAAGTTTGTCAATTATAGATTCGCAACTATTGTCGAAGGATTTTCGAAAGGAAGCCCTTTGCTCCTTTTTACGATTTAATGACCTGATACGAAACGGTAAAGTATTTTTGTGGCCAATGCAATGTAGCCATAATGCCAGAATCTTGATATCCTTTATTGTTTTGACAATCTGTGGCTTAGAAGAAATTGTATTAAACCATTTATGTGGTAACATAAAAATCGGGCGAGATAAGGTGAGAAAATTGTTTTAAAGGTGGCAACTTGTTGAATATCTTGAGAGGGGATTAGTCCTTTATTGACAGAATAGTGTCCATGTGAAGGTTGATCCAAAGAATCATGCAATTTTCTAGTTGAAAAAGGTCATATTGGTTTGATCTTAAATTTAATGATGCCTTTTCATGGAAAACAGCTTTATTTATGTAAGGAAAGTAATTACACTGAGTAATAATACTTCCCTAATTGAAGTTGAATTCGCCCAGTACACTCGATTTATAATTGCCACATTTTACTTGTCACACAATTAATTTTGTTATTCAATATAAAAAATCCGATTCGCGAAGAACTAGAGAAGAAGGGCTGCGAATAATAAACATTGAATGTTGTTTCTTTGTTTTTACAGGTAAAAGCTGTAGATAAAGAACAGATTGTTATTGTTATAAGTTAATAAAACTCATCTTTGTTTTTACAGAGAAACTATTCGTTTTATTATTTTTAGTCCAGAAAGGTAAAATATTACGCATTATAAAACAACATTCTTAGGGGTCGTCCATAAATTACGTGAGGTGATTTTTGCGATTTTTCGACCCCCCCTCCCCCCTTGGTGAGATATCGTGAGATTTGTCCCGACCCCCTCCCTCCCCCCCTAATCTCACGTGAGATTTTTCAAATTTTATAAAAACCATAGTATTTACATTAAAAATACGAAATTACGGTCGTAACCACAGAGTTTGAATGTAGAACTGCAGGAAAGGCCCTCGCGTATAAAATCCGTGTACGTAACCGTAGTGAAATCTAGTAAAAGGTGTGTAAAAAGTTCATCTGTGTGAATGGGGGGGAGGGGTTTTGGGTGCAAGATTTTATTTGAGATAACTGATAATTCGGACTGCTTGCCCTCCTCGCTTTTCCGCTTGTGCTGGACACACAACTACCAAAACGTGAGCACTCACCCAACTAATTTCATTACGCTAAAATTCGGCATGTGCTTTCTTGTAGCACTAAATTCTAATGGCCTTTTCGCGGTTCAGTGTTAGTTGGCTCGTACTCTGCAGCATTCGACGAGTCGCACGTTTGACTAGCCTTTAGAGGCTAAACAATCGAGTAATTTTTTTGTGTGTCCTACCTTACCCACATCTTAAGGGCCCAATTTACACACAGTTCGCCGGCAGGCCGTGGCCTGAAAGCTTTATCCTTGAGGCCAAGTATAACCATACACTCACTGGCCGCCAACTGTATGGCCTAAAAATTCAAGAATACCTACAGCTCAAGAAAGCTGACAAAAATCGGTTTTATCGTCAGTTCGGGCCTGAAGATCTGAGCTTCTATTCCTCTCGAGCCGTGAATTGACGGGAAGAATTCACGCTGTATCCACTCGTAACAGAAAGCAAGGCGCGAGCTAAGCGTGAAAACCATCCACACTCGCGTTCGCGCTTGTTTGCGAGTGTTCACGGCGCGGCGTGAGGCTGGAGCCGCCTTGAAGCTTTCGTTGAGGCCATGAACATTTTTGAGCTTGACTTAATAACCTACTATGCTAAGCAATCGTTTTCACCTGTGTGTCTGTAGAGAATCATGATTTCATCTGCATGCCACAGCCTGTCTGGCGGGTACCTGAAATATCATCCCTCAGTTAGACTGAGTCAAGCTTAGTCGTGCTGGTCGACCTGGTCTGACAGGCCACTGCCTACCGGCGGCCTGTAAGTGAATGGAGGTCTTCAGTGGAGAAACATGTTTTACTTAATTTAATCCAGTTTTCTCGTCATTTTACACTGTTTCTTTATACAAAAAAATTACGTGATATTTGCCAAGACCCCCCCTCTCCCCCACGTGAGATTTGGTGAGATTCGGCTCGACCCCCTCCCTCCCCTAAACGCCTCACGTAATTTATGGACGACCCCTTAGGTGGAAGATTCGCAAAAGAATAAAATAATGGAAAAGTTACGGTTTAACTTTATCATCAAAAGTGCCTCAGACGGTAAGACAAACGTTTTGTGCCTAACGTCAATAGGGACACCTGGGAACCGCACGTTCAGCTTACCATATGAATATCAGCCAACATCTTTACACACGGAGCTGGTAAAAACAGCAACGTTTGCAAAAGTAAAGAACACGTTAAAAAAAAGACATCAATCAAGAAAAGTTTAGATTAGCTTATCCAACGAATTATCTAAAACTTATTTAGATGAGGAGGAGAACTTACAATTTAATGAGTACCTCCTAGAAGAAATTGAAGAGGAAAAAACCCCTACTACAGCTGAAAATAGTGCAGATCAATCAATGGTCAGGTTATTAGAAAAATTATTGGAAGAAAAGCAGAAAGACTCTGAAGTACAAAATTTAGGAAAATTAGCACATGATTTTATGATTGAAAAATTCACAAGCAAGAACTCGAAAACTCACCAGTGGATTAATGAATTCGAGACAGAGTGCGAACGTCTTAGAATAATTAAAGACAAGCAGAAAATTGAAGTTCTAAAATTTTTTCTAGAAAAAACTTGTAATGATTGGTATAGCTGCATGTTGATGAAATTTACGGTAGAGTCTCAATGGGAAACATGGAGGAAACGGTTTTGTGAAACATTCGCAAACAAAGATTAGTCTATGCTCTTTCTTTCAGATACCAAACAGGCTCCCTATTAGATTACGCCATAAAAAAAGAAAGATTACTATTAGAAGTGAGAAAATCGATTGATAAAGGAACCTTGATAGACCTCATCGCAGCTGGCCTGCCAAACTTCATATGTGATTTGATAGATAAGGAAACTTTAGAAGAGACTGAAGATCTTTACAATGAAATAGGCAAGTTGGAACATCTTGTTGATAATAAGAAATTTGAAAGTAAGAAGAATAGAGACTATAACACCAAAGTAACAATCGAAAAACAACAATGTAAGATTTGTAAAGAAAAAAACAAAGGCATACGTTATCACCCAGAATCTACATGTTGGTTTAAGGATAAAGAAGACAAGATAAAGCACGTTAACAACTCCGAGTTGGAAGTAGAGCTAAATTGCAAGGATCCAAAAAACTTACAATTCTACCATTAATCAAACTTAAAATACTATTAAATGACACATTGGAAGCTATTGGAATTTACGATTCCGGCTCAAATGTTTCATTAATAAACTCAAAGATACTTAGAATTAAAAGAAATAAAAATGAGGAAAAAAAAGTTAATTTGAGAACGATTAATGGTATAAATGAAACTGAAGGGATGATAACAATAAAAGCAAAAATTTCCAATATAGAACAAGAAGTAGATGTTTTTATAGTGAACGATACAAATTTCAAATATGAATGGCTGTGTTCAGTTAGTGGCATAATGTAACATAATGTAAAATCTGGCAAAAGAAAAGAGAAGGGTAGAATGTTGCATTATGTAGCGAAACTTAACTGAACGATATGTGTTGGTTTATGCCACAAATGTCAAATTCAATATGACCAGCTTTCAACTGTCATCACGCAACATTCGAAGAAGCAAAATTGCTTCTTCGGTTTATGTTACATAAACGACATAACATCGTTGCTAACTGAACGACTTTTTGTGCTACAAACGTCAAAAATATTTTACATAGAACCTTAACTGAACGACTTTGTGTTACATTAGTCACATAATGTAACATTGTTCTACTAACTGAACGCACTCAATTTCTAATTGGATTAGATTGCATAAAAAAATTCAAATTATCACAAAATGAAGATTTAAAAATTGAACAAAAATTTCCATATTTATCTGGTAAAGATGAAAAACACTTAAAGTGTGAAAAAGAAATAGTACATTACATATCAAGGGCCGAAAGGAGGCTTTTACGGACGAGTGCGGAGATGGCCGATGGTTCGTAAAGCCTCCGACGGCCCGAGACATGTACCGTACTTTTTTTTACAAGTGCCCCGAAAGTGCCTCTTCCACTTGTAAATTTTCATCAGCCATATTTATTTATTGGTTAAAAACTTTGAATAACACCGAGTACACGCAGTAAAGTGTCGCGTTTATACCGCTATTTATATTTGTTGGTATGCATGGCTCGGTAGCCTAGTGACGGAGTGACTGGCAATTTGAGAGGCTCTGGGTTTTTTTCATAAGTTAAAAAACTATGAGGAGCAGACAGTACATAGTAACTCGAAGCGGGAGGTAAAGATTTTTACCACCCGCCTCGGTACTTTACCTCCCGCTCGCTCGGAGGTCTGGAAAACGCCATTTTCGGCAAAGAGAACATGCACGAAAAGAGGCACTTTCGGGGCACGTGTGAAAAAAAAAATAATTCCTGATAGAGCAGGTATAGATAATAGTATAAATTTTAACGAACATGTGAATGAAAATAACTTTCAAATCTCAATAAACCATATAGATTACCATGAAAAATTAATGATAGAAAATTTAATAGAAAAATATAAAACATTGTTTGCCAAAGACAAATATGATGTAGGCACTGTTAAAAATTACGAAGCTAGAATAGACCTAATTATAGACAAATATTGTAGCAAAAGACCATATAGATGTACAATTGCAGACAAAATAGAAATAGAACAACAAATCGCAGGCTTATTAAAAAAAAATTTAATAGAAGAATCATATATAGAAAAATATTACGCATTATATTTATTTAAGTATTAGGAGTGAAAACGGAAATCAATTCGAAAAATCTGCTATTAACCGGGGCCGAAGGTAAGGTGAGGTTCTATTACTGATAGAACGTGTCGCTAATTCAACGCTGCAAAAGTGGTGTTTTTAACGTGAAAGATCAGGAGCCGTACTGATGAAGTAGAATTGGAGTCATTACTGGGTCGAGATCCATGTCAAACGCAACAATAACTTCATTGGGAGTGATTTAACGAGCCATTCCCCAATCTTTGAAACCCTCGAGAAAGATCTAAAAAGCCAGGAAATTGATGCAAATTACACGGCATAACATTTCTTCCATCAACACTTCCAATAATTCCAATAAACCGGTTTTATAGGCAAGGGGTCGCGGGGAAGTTTGTTACTTGTGCATCCCAAAAAATTCTCGACTGCACAGAGCAACACACTAACACAATCATAATTTCATTCTCGGGGCTACGAAAATGACTAGCTTAACTTGACAGTTTGTACACAGCTACATAGACAATAGAATTGTTACACGAAAAAATGCAGAACTGTCAGTTTATGGTGCAATTCGTATAACACGCACAAACCGGTTTGTTAAGGCAGAAAGTGCTATGCCGTGTAATTTGGCTCATTGGGTGCAATGTGTGTTAAATCCGAGAGACGTCAAATATGGTTTTCTTTTGTGCGAATAGTTGCTCCGACGCCAAAGATAGAATGCATCGTATTGTGACTGACGATGAAAAGTAGATCCGTTACCATAGCTCAAAGCGGAAAAATCGTGTGGCGCTCCGACTATGCAACAACATCGACAGCCAAGCCAAACATTTATGACTGGAAGTAAAGGCAGTGTGTTTGATGGAATCAGGTCGGTGTGGTAGATTATGAACAGCCGCAAGTGGCTAAAATCAGCACGGGAAGCCACTACTGAACACATCTAATTGTTTTGAGCCGAGCAAAAAAGGAAACATCGCCACTTTGAGATCTCGAGCTTGTTGACGTCCGGCTGGAGCGGCGTCCGAATCAACGTTCGGTAAAGGCGTACTTTCGTTTTGATGGTAATATTTGTTCGTTTCTATATGGACTACTTGAGCGAGGCGAATGCTGCTATTGCTTGGCCGATGCGGCTGTAAACGTCGGCGGTCGATGCCACTTTTTTTACCTCAACCAATGATTCCAAATATTTGAACATCGGAGCCTATTCGATTTGGGTTCCATCGAGGTGATCGTCATTGTGAGCACTTTGACATTTCCCGCATTGATTTTTAACCCGTATGACTGGGCGATGCGGGAAATGTCGTATAAGATGTCCGTTGCTTCGGAAACTGTGTCAGCGAAAGCAGAGATATCGTCGGCTAATAAGTCGGTTACGAAGTTGTTGTCGTCGTATCAAACTCCGAGTCGTCAATCGAACGCTTCACGCATAATCGCGTCGATCACAAAGTTGAAGAGAAATGGCGATGCAGTGTTTCCCAGTCGGATACCCGTTTGAATCGGGAACTCCGCGGATAAGTCGCTTCGAATACGATCAATGGCACGTGTTCGGTTTCGAAGGCTCTACACATGATGTTCCAATCGATGCAATCGAAAGCGGATTTGAAAGCGGAGCTGAAAACGACGACAGTGCGTTTGCCGAATTCTTTCGACGGAGAGCGAATATTTGACCAATGCATTCTCGATGTGGTTTAAATCTAGCTAGTTCTTTCCGACTGGTTTGGTCTCGATGTTTCTGTATCCGTATTCTGTATGATACAATCGATGATTATCGCAAATGCTTTGTCGACAATCGAAAGAAGGCTATATACACGATAATTATTGTATTCCCGACTGTCGCCTTCTTTCAAAATTGGGACGATCCGAATGCCATATGTGTTGTTATGAAGACGTGAGTTGTTGTGATAAGATATCACCTCCGGCTTTGATTATCTCGGCAGTTACTTGGTCTATTCCCAGCGCTTTTCCATTTTTCAGCGAAAAATTCGTCCTTGTTCGCGTCCGTGCTGGTCTCGGTTGGCGCATAAACGGATACGATATGGGTCTTGATCGTTCCACCGATGGTTATCACCGCCAAACGGTCGGATATCCGTAGGAATGCGATAACGCTGGTGGCAGCCCGTCGATCGATCATAAACACGACGCCGGCCTCTCATCGCTTTGTATTTAGATTGAAAGAGATTTTAAAAATGATCGTACAAATTCTTCTTTCTGCAAAATCCCCTGTTTGATAGTTGGTATCTTTCTGCAAGATATTAAGAATAATACTAACCTTCCATCCATGAAAATCCCATCACAAACAAATCTGAAATCGCTTTAGACAAATTAAATAAATACTCCCAAAATGCCATTTTATAAATTCATCCAATTATCCAAGTGTAAAATTTCATAACATTGCTATCTGCCAGAAAGCAATTATTTGAAACATCCTTTTGCGAAATTCCTTAAGTTGGCACTCATTTATTTCACCGGCATACCCCTGTGAAGAAGGGTTAACTCATGAAAAATTGCTTTCATCTCTTCAGCAACGGTCGCAACTGCCTTATTTCTATCCCCCCTCAGAAACCCCCCCCCCCCCGCCACCCCCAGTATGAGAGTGAAAATGTACTTTTTCGTTAATGTCGGTCCTCGTTCCACCATTGAGGTCCTTGTGCGAGGAGAAAGTTTTTAATATTTGTCTCGCCATGTTATCTGTCACTTCAGGTTGTCCTACTTCAGCTCAATCTTGCCGCTGGCGAGTTCAACTCTTCCATTTAGGTGCTAACAACTGGCTGGAGTTCCGCTACTTTTCACTCTTTTCTGTGGATGCTACCAAACACAATGTTAAAGTTTTTTTTTTTGCACAAAATTTTTCGGAAAAGTGACAAGAACAAGTGAAGGGATGCAGGGGGTGGGAGTGGCAAAAGGTTCAACGTCGAGTTCTCTATAAGTGCCCTTAATTAGTTGGGAACTCAAAGTTCCTCGAAGGAATCTCCTCACATAGGAAAATTTCTGTCATAGTGTAAAGCAGGAGGGTGGAACTGACATTAGGACGAGAGAGAGAGAGCTCAACTGGACAGCGACAACTTTAGGAATAAACATTTTAACAATTGTTGTTGTTGTTGTTTTAGTTGCTAGAACATTGATTTTAATTAGTTTCTTGGGTAATGATTTGTAATAAGCTTGTATAGTGGCCAAGTGTTAAGGGATCAAATCGGTAGGTATTATTGGGTATTAGCTTATGCTATTTATCCCTCTTTAAATTGCTGCATAGATAAAGTTTTGGAGTTTTAATTGCATATTAGAGAATACGGTTAGTGTTATTTTGCAGTTTATTTAATTGTTTCGAGGCCTAACATTCGTTTGTGATCATGTATAAATCGTGCATAAGTCTTGATCAATTCTTGCTGCTAAATAAATTAAAAATGATTCTATATATAGTCCTTATTTTTAAAACACCTACGTAAAAGTTCCGTCTCAGAAGTTATCCTCTTGTTCTACCAGTCCGTCATGTCATACTTGATATTGTGATATTGTCTAGTAGAAAGCTTTGCTCAAAATAAATCATAAAGGAGAGCAGGCCCGCCGGTAGCCGCTTCAGCGCCCGCGTGCAAGATACAAAATGTCGCCTCCTTCCTTTTCTTGTTTTTCTTACTGAGCTTGTTGGAAGGTGTTTTAGTTTAGAGTGTATAAAAAAACTGAACAATTTGAATACTTTCATAGTTGCTTTACATGCTGGCTTTAGTTGCTTTACCTGCTTGCCTTAGTTGCTTGCTTTAGTTGCTTGCTTTACTTGCTCTACTTGCTTTACTTGCTTGCTTGCTTTAGTTGCTTTACTTGCTTGCTTTAGATGCTTGCTTTACTTGCTTGCTTTATTTGCTTGCTTTAGTTGCTTTACTTGCTTGCTTTAGTTGCTTGCTTTACTTGCTCTACTTGCTTTACTTGCTTGCTTGCTTTAGTTGCTTTACTTGCTTGCTTTAGATGCTTGCTTTACTTGCTTGCTTTAGTTGCTTCATTTGCTTGCTTTAGTTGCTTTACTTGCTTGCTTTAGTTGCTTGCTTTACTTGCTCTGCTTGCTTTACTTGGTTGCTTGCTTGTTTTCTAAATGGGTTTGGCAAGGAAAGGAAAGGAAAGGGAATCACTAAGGCTGTTTTACCAGGGACCGTTGGAGAGGCTAGGACCGGATCCCGGTGGTAGAGCCGTCAAAGATGAAGACCGCCTCATTCAAGTCGAGAGCAGATGTAAATATTTGGACCTGTTTATTTCTCTTCAGCTGCACATAAACAAAGCCCCGGCGGGTGCACATAGAAGAAACAAGACTCCGCTTTTAAAGTTTTCGTGCAGTATGCAAAATGTCATTGTTTTTAAACGTTTTCACTTTTATTAGTGTGGACAGGACTGTTAGAAGCAAATCACACATTAAGACTCTTGAATATGAGAGTACCATGCAGACGGAGGAACTCTCAATCATTTGCTGCCTCTTTTAATTAGACATAAACTTCTTTTGCTGCCAAAAACGAACGAACGAACGTTTCCTGATCACCCATTCTAGGGCGGGGTTGAAGGGAATTGAGGGAATCCCATAGTTACCTCGTCTTGTGACTACCACGTTATTTTATCGGGAATGTGCTTGAATATTGTTGAACTTTTTACCATTGAGTTTGAGCTTGCGAGATCGATCAATATCCTACCATTCTCATTGGTTGCTTTGTGTAGGGTATGGTTTTTATGACTCCTACTGCACATAATAATTGATAATTCTCGATACTTCTTAAGGACAAGATCCTGCAGGCGGAATTGTTGTGCCACGTGGAATTGTTATGCCATTTATAAGACAAATAAAAGCAAATGATGAAAATGAGTTCGATGAAGAGATTGTTGTGTTTGGTGCCCCCTGAAAGTGGCGCCCGCGTGCGGTGCACGCTCTGCACGCCATCTCCCAAGGGGCCTGATGGAGAGGATATGTTAATAGGAGTGTGGAGGATACTAAAGGAAGAGGCGATGAACCTAGCGTTGGAACTCCTGATTGTTATAAGAGATCAAACTGACTGATTGACTGAAGATTGCTCCCACTTTCAACCTCTCTCCTAGACGAGCACACGCTCACATTATTCTCCAGGCCCTGGCATAGTGGGCAGCGTGGAGAAGACTATAAAATGGGGTAAAGTTGCGAAGGATTGAGGCAACAATAGGCGCAACCAGGGCCATGAGAATATTGCTGTAAACATGCTAAGGGCGACCGACGAATCGCTTTGCTCAGCAACTGTCAAAAAGGAGTAGAACACACCGTTTTTGTATGAAGCTGCAAAATCTGCAGACCACTGCGATAACTACGCCGCCGAGCTCGGCGACCGAATCAATCCAAGTTCTATTTCATAGCCGTCGCCTGTCAAAGTTGCATGTGCGCTGTGGCATGGGTTTGTGTTGCTATTCTCGTGTGCGTGTGCAGCATACTCGGCTGTGCAAGATGGTTATTCCGGTGTGTGTTTTTAAATTTGTGTCGCCGTCGTTCTTAATGTGTGCTCACAACAAATTTTGTCGGGCCATTCGCCGTGGCCGAGGAAAATAGTTTCGCCGTCGCCTTTAGCATGTTTACAGCATATAACTCTAGATCGCCGGAAAAGTCTGCCTTAGAATGAGAATGATGGAGGTGAACACTGGAGGTAGCCAAGGCCAACAATAGAGTGTGGAGCTCCTGATGATGATGATGAGTCATTTGTTAGTCTATTTCTGAGAAAACGAAAGAGTTGGTTCAAAAATATAAAAAATAAAAACATAAACAATTTCGATAAGGTTCCGTTTATTGCAGAGCCGGACAATAGTTGACTTTTTGGGAGAACCACCAAAGGTTTTGCTTTAGTAATTGTGAAATTGAGCGACCGAAGTATAGGAACTTCTATAGTTTTCTTTTTTCTTTAAACCCGAAAGAAGACAAGAGAGAACAATCGAGGGCACTATACCTGTCTCATCCAAACTCACAAGCAGTATAGGTGGAGGAGAGCTCTGGAACTCCCTGGGAAGGTCGCGTGGCTTCCAAGAGCTGCGATTGGGCCTAATTACACGGCCTCCCAGACCCACTTCCCAATCACTTCCAATAAACCGGTCCTTTAGACAAGGTAGTGCAGGGGAGTTGTGTTGGCCTCACTTGTGAATCCTAAAAATAACTCCCAAGCATTATTTTGTTCTCTGGGGCTGTGAAACTTATGAGAATTTTTGTTGCTTTGTACATAACCCCATAGACAATAGAATCGAGCCAGAAAATTAAGAGCATCGTATATTACTCGAATCATACAAAAAACAGGTTTAACATGAGTTCAAAGTGAATGGGTGTGTGATTAGGCCCATTGCCCAGCATTGTTATTGTTAGAAAGTGAATACAATAGATCTACAATAAAAATATGTATTAGAAGTGCTTGAGTGCACATTCGATGATTTTGAGTTTATTGCATTTTTAAATTCAGTATTTTATTCTTAATCATTGTTATAACACTTGTATTAAACTGAGCTATGCTTACTGAGTTATCGAATCGGCAAGAGTACTTATGTGCACAATTGCGCCATCTAGACCTTCGGTATTTCAACATTGAATAGCTCTGACATTTTTTAGCCGATTTCGACAAATGTACACGATTCTGAAACGTCATTTAGTACCATTTCAGCTATGAGTCAATGCACACCGAAAACTTATTTTAAACTCTCTAGCGGAGTCGATAACCAAAACTGTCGAATTTGGTGAATAGAGAACCCCATTCACGAAACGGTACTGTACGACTGTACTCTCACTGTTTGGGGCGGAGTGTGCTCAAAAACCATCATCAGGACAATTTTTCTTAAAGTTGGAAAAACCGTCGACGACGCATGCTATTTTTGGATGTTGGTGCAACTTGTGTATCCGAAAATGGGTAAAAAAGGTCTGACGAGCTTCAGTTTTCATTTAAAAATAAATTAAAAATATCAGAGTTATTCAATGTTGAAATACCGAAGGTCTAGATGGCGCACCCCATATTCTTTCTTTATTAGGGGCAATATCTACTTTGTTCGAAGGGCATGCTATAAAACAAGAGGAGTATACAAACAGAGGCTGGTCATATCTTCTGTTCTGGTGACGTTACCAACTAGGTGACTACAACCACGCACGAAATACTGTATACAAAATTCATGGATGATTTTGTACCACTTCTCAGGTGACTGTTTAAAGCCGCGTTTATACTTTTAAAGTGACTTGATTTTGTTTTTCCGCTTGGCCATTTATTCGTGGTATTCCAGCTGTAATATTGTGGTATAAAATAAAATCGTTTCGATCTAAAACTTCAGCCATGATCACTTATGATCTATTTTCGTTTTCCAAAATATAGCTGCTGCTGCTCTAAGTTCCGAATTAATTTTTCGGCTGATACTGTCTTCGTATCATCTCTCATCTATTACGGTAAGTATGAACTGATACTGTTTAAATGTTAAATCTATTGGTCCTATACAGTCTAAACGGTACATTTGTAGTGGTTGTAACGGTCGGTTGTAACATTTACATTGGTTGGGAAATTTATTTTGAAATCACCTTGTAGGTAATGGGAAATTTGTAGAAAATCACTTTGTAGAAAAAGGAAAATTTTTAAACGAGTAGGCGAGGAAAAAATTAATAATTGAAGGGGATCGGAAAAATGGGGAGAAAGAAAAGTTTTTTTGGTTGGGATAATCAACTCAGTCTAGTGTGAATTTTTTTTGAAAAGAAAAAAAAGTTTTTGATATAATAAGACATTAAGAGATTTTTTTGAAACCCGGAAAGTTAATTTTTGGAAGTCTGTAATCTAATTACAGTTGAAGAGTAATGATAACGTAGCTGGAAATAAATCTGGTGACACTCGAGAATTCGGCCTTTTTCCCGGAATGGACCAGGGGTGCCTGATAACTGTTGGATGCCTGATTTGAGAAAGATTACCTTGTGCCGGTCGCTGGGTCTTTGAAGCCTATTTAAGAAGAGTCGACGGACAATATTAATCCACACCAATAACTGGAACAAGCTTAAAGAAGGGTATTTTTCCTAACGAATGTTGGGATTGAAGGGATTTACAATAATTTTGCAAGGTATTCTTATTAGTTTAAGTATTTAGAAAAAAAACAAAATAAGAAGGAACTGAAAGATACGCCAGGCTGGATAGACGAGATAAACCGCTCATAGGCTCTATCCATGAGTATGTCGAACTGGTGATTTCACTTCCCCACCTTTAGGGGTTGTTGGTCAAATTTCTTTTCTTAAATATTACGATGTCCAGAAGTAAGGACGACCTATAAAAGGAATTTATGATTATTTATTATATTTTGATTATATATATAGTGCCGTTGTTTTTTTGTTACATTTGTTTAGTATAACACAATTACATTTGAGATTTGCGTCAAGTTTTCAGCCACAAACATAACACCAACAGAAACCACAATAGAATTTTTGGTACATGCCATATCTGGTTCTGACACCTTTAATTTTAATTTAAACTTTATCTACTTATATTTACCTGTGAATTTGTTTATGCATTGATGAAAAATGTGTTATTTTCTTCTCCTTGTTTTTTTTTTTGAGCAACATGTTTTACTCTGAGATTGATTCTGGTTTGTGTGAATAAATTTGTAAAAAAGAAACGTAGAGTATTGGTACCAGATTTTTTTTCAATAAAATAAGAATTTTTTTCTCTCGAACGAAGTTATCTACATAATTGTAATTGTAGAGTAAAGTTTGTTTTTATTTACATTCACTGAAATTGTTATATTTGACTTCAGGTGAATCTTGTCATTTATTCTTCTGATCATATTGTGTCATTCAGTTAATAAAATAAAGCAAAAAAAAAACTAAATATTCCTAATGACGAACATAAATTACTAGATTTTTTTTTGGGAATGGTTGGGGCAAAATGGGTTTCTTTCAGGGTTCTTAAGTAGTGCTTCTCCTTGTCAGCTGGTAGTTATCCATACTATGAGCTGGCAAGGGAACGAACTACAGTGACGCGGCTCAGGCGATGCCTGGAGAATGATGGAGGCGGAATCTAAAATTGCACAGGCACAGGTAAGTGGTGAACCATACTGCGTATAGGCCCGGCCACACACCCCACGACCCCCCGGCGAGCTAGTGAACTCCGTGTGGCCGGCATAGGAGTTCCGGAATTTTTTTTCTTATGTATGGTATTGACTCCTTGGTCATGCTTTTCCGGGCTTATGGCTAAGGGGGTAATACCTCGCATAAGTGGCGCCCAATATATAGTCGCGCCATTATGCTATTACATGGTTTTTATCCGTTTGTCCAGGCTGTGCGAAAATCTTTATTACCCGCCTTACTATTCACTAAAATACAATTTGCACAGAAGTTTATATTGCTTTAAACCTTCTATTTCAACCTAGGTATGTAAAGTTCTTTCTAAGGTAGCAGCATCGTGTGTTGTATTCCGACATACCCTGCTCCGTGGCTTCCCGTGTAAAATTTCCTTCTTCATGTTTCTTGGTACGATGGTTTTCCTTGGACCACTGTTTTGACAGAAGAGGTAAATTGGTCGGCTTCCTGGCCTTGTTTAAGCCTGCGGTTAGTTCCTGACCGCGAAATTTATTACACGACCAAGGAATAAAGAGAAGAGTTCGACATTGATTCGGAATGTTTATCAAAACGCCAAAAGTAAGAATCGAAAAAATGGATTATGTACTACTTCATCATAACGATTTAATAAATCAAATGCAGTATTAACTTGGTGTGACAAAGCGCAATTAAGTTTTTTATGTTCAAGAATCGATGTATAAAGTATAGATTGGATACATCCAGACATTAGTTGAATAAGAAGTAGGTTTTTACACTAGCTGAATACACGAGTGCACTAATCAAATTTGATAATGACACCATCATCCATTCTAAAAGTTGGTACCATATACCCACTATCCCTGTAACTTTTAATCTCCCATCCCCCATACATGTACGTTTGCTGGGACGACCATCAAAACCATTCGAATCGATTCTGTTGACTAGCTCGACCAACAATTGAGCCACCCACCCTAACTAGTATATCCATAAATTAAAAACTACCTCTTAACATATCCACATACAAAAGGTTATGAACGGTATGATAACTTCCTGAATTTATCGCAAACAAGGAAAACGGATTCCAGTTGATATGTACAAGAGCACACACATCGATATCAATAAATCGAAGAATTTTTTTACTTTTATTACAGTAGGGTTGAAAGCAATCTTATCGAAAGAACCGCATTATGGATGTGTACACGTACACGCGTCGATAGAATGAAATTGGCCTTTGCACATACATATATGTATGTATAGACTATATAGCCAGATGTGTGTATATATAGATAGATAAGGAACAAGCTCGCAGAGTGTAGGTGTAGAACTCTCTTTTCTCTGTTATTTTTGTTATTTTTTTTTACTTCTATGTTTTTTGGAATGGGAGTGAGAATCTTCCATTTGGCACGTACCAAACCCTGTCAGATTTTATGAGGCATAAACAGAATTTACGACTAACTGTCGTACTGTCGAAAATCTGAGGTTGAATGCTACCTTTTGCCTACACTTTTACAGGGAGACGACAGTTTAATATTTTATTTGTCTGCAGTGTGAATAATAGAAAAGAGCACTCTTGTTTCAGCAATTTAGCAATAATACGAACCCTTAATACACTTTACCCCGGCTTGTTACGTTTAGAACCGTAAGTCGAATGTAAGCGTAAAGTCGGTTGCTATATGTGTATATATATATATGATAAAAAGGACGAATGGTGGGGGTCGGGTGGTAGGGCAATAGCCAATAAAGTCCCTTTTATGCCTACGAAGCCAAATGAGTGTTTTATTGGGTTTTATAAAAGCATAGGTTGCCTATTACCTTTTAAGGGTAATATTGACGCATGTAATTCTGCACGAAGCGAATGTGCTGCCAGAAAGGAGGCACACTACTAGCCTGACATTTAATAAACTACCCCAAAAGCTGGGAACAACCATCCACCCACTCACCCTGCCCGTCGTCGTACAACAGGAAAGGTTAATGCTGAAATTGACTTCGACTGTTTTGTGTGTGGCTGACTGAAACTGGTTCTGTGGGAAATCTGCTTAACTCATCACGGCAGCATAAATAGCTTTACGATTGGATTACGCGTATCCGAGTGTTGGCAGAGATTACAGGATTTCCAGCAGCAATCCTTCATTAAATTAACAGAACCCATCGTCGTGTTGCTCATGCTAACAAACAAATACATTGCCAATCGTTTACATGGGCCCATGCCTAATGCGTTTATTATTACAGGGAAATAAAGTACACAAAACTGGAAAACGTTCCTCCTGTGAATCCTTGGATCCTGATATTTATCCTAATCTGTGCCGGTCTTCCTTATTATATTATATTACAGGGGGCATACAAGTGCTGACAATATATGTGCACATACATGGATAAGTGTGAGTGGAGATGATGCTGGGAGCCTCTCATATACACTTGCCACATATATACATATAAAAGCCTTGAAGTTCTTTAATTAATTGAGACATTACGCCAGAGCTTTGGATGACTACATTCAGGATATTACAGTGTGTTGGCGCCTTGCCGTATCTGACGTTAGTATAGAGTCCTTCCTGACTGCCTATGAGGAGAGAGGCAAACCTAAGGATTTTCGAGCTGACTGATTTCCCTCCACACCCTTAACACATTTTTCCCTCAAACCAACTGATTTTGATATATTTTCGTGAATATTCCAGGCGTGTGTAATGCGGATAAGAGTTTTCAAGCGTTTCTAATGGTTTCGGTTTTTGGATATCATCTGGGAGAACTGTTTTGTTTTCTCATCTCTTTTATGAGGCACACAGACGTGACCGATGAAGGTCACTTTCGTAGAAGTAAGTTTGCATAAAACCTTCATCTGCTCCCCCATACATATTTTTGTACCCTTAAATTTAATCCAGGATGATTGCCCATCTAGAAATTCTTTAATACTTTGACGTAATATAATAAAGTTTTAACAGAAAATTTTATTATATTATTTTATTTTTATTTATATTATTTTTTTTGTGGTTTTCAGCTTTATTAATATTCCTATAATGTATTTCAAGGACATTTTATTGTTTACCAAAAACCCCATTATTAATGGGCACTGAAGTTAATCTTTTATTAGAATACAAAGTAGGATCCGATATGGTTATTTATAATACATTTTGGAATATATTGTAATAAATTATGGGGGGAAAACAAATAGAAAGCTCTTAAGCTTGGGATTTTGTGCCGTCCTCCCCCCCCCCCAGGATCAATGTCAAAGGAAAATCTTGCATAAATTTATGCCCTTTGAAGGGCAGCTCTCACTATATATACTTGCACTTTAAGCTTTATACTTGTTGCTATACAAGTAAGGCAATATTTTAAAATTTAATCAACTCTTGAATTATAATTACATCTCAGATTAAACATATTTTTTTAATATTTTTTTTTTGTTATTTTGTTGTGCGATTAAATTTTACAAGAATTCCAACTCAATGAATATCCTTGAATTAATGTCTTAATAATTAAACTCGGGCCAATCCTCTTACTTCAAACTTTATATTGCTGTAATTTCATGTTTTTGCGCAGTTCGTACATTTCCGAAAATCGGAGTTTGGTGTCAAAATGATGGTGGAAGATCAAGCCCATGTGGAGGACCTTACAACAATTATAATGTCATTGGTGAAAAAAATCTATGATAAGAACTAAGGAAATTGCTGATATAATAAGTAACTCAACTACTTTCTTTAATTTAGAGAAGTTCGATACATGGAAGTTGCATTCCTTCAAAGCAATGAATACGCTTAATATTGCTAATACTTACTCACACAGAATTAATAAGAGTCTTTGCACGACATAGACAAGGCTGTACCCAGGAAAAAATTTCGGGGGCGGGGAATTAAAACACCGGGGGGTCTGGGATGTATGGAATACCCCCTAGTAAGGCAGGGGTTTCAGGAAAATTGACAAAATTTAAGTGTAAAATGACGCATTTTTAGGCCGAGTTTAACTCTTAATTAACCAGAGTTTAGAGGCAAAAAACTATGGTTTGACTCGAGAATATTTGAATGCATGATTGTAAAAACCCACCTCAGACCACTTTTTCCAAAATACTGTTTATTGTGGATTTATATTCTCTACGGGAAGACAAACTGTTTGAGTGTAAAAACACACCTCAGTCATGTAAGCATTCCACAGTAATAGAAGCACAAATATTTCAATGAGCCTAAAAATCCACCTTATCCTGGATGAGGTGTTTTTTTACAACCAAACTGGAACTTTTGCATTTGGTTTGAGGTGGGTTTTTACAATCATGCATTCATTTAAGTTATTAGAATGTTTTTGCATTAACATATCATATAATGTGACCCTTTGACCATAAGAATTTGAACGTTGAAAGCTATTACCTTTTAATTTTATGTACGGAAATACTTTCCCTTGAAAATTGGTTAGCTGTGAAAATGAATAGATGGACAACACAAGTAGACTCAAATAGTTTAATACATCACATAGTTATAATTGTAGATATCTTTAGAAAACAGTACAATGTCAATAATATTACAAAATCTAAATTACAAATTCCGTTCTTCTGTTCTTTTTTCTAGCGAATTCGTCGATCACTTTGTCTGTTGAGATTTGATGGCTTCTGTGTACAGACATGAGAGCCAGCCCACTTAGTCTGTCTTGTCCACACGCGTTTCTCAGGTACGTCTTCAATCGTCTAAGCGTGGAGAATGTCCTCTCAGCAGTTGCAGTGGTTACCGGCAAAGAAGCAAATATCCTTATTACATTCGCTTAAGACCTCAATGGCACAAGAAGGCTTGTCGTGTTCCATTTTGTTTTCCCAAAACAATTTCCACAATGAATACTCGCCAGATACTAGCTCTAGATCAACCATTTTTTCATATAGTTTCAAAGATTCAACATCTATTGTCTCAGTTGTTGAGGTTGGTATAAAGCACTGAAGTGTTCCTAGAAGGGCTTTGTGGTCGCTGAATCTGCATTTAAGCTGATCTATGAGATTGTCTAGGATCGGGATTGCCACCGATATTCTTAAATAGGTTTGAGGGTCTTTAGTAGAGTAGTTACTTCTATGGCGTTGGCGAGGAGCGAGTCTTGGTAAATGAATTTCTTCACCAACATCACTCATTATGGTTCCTGCTGTTTTGAAAATCTTGGAAAACTCAAGATCGATTGTTCTTCGGATGTTTTCAAAGTGGCCAACAATATTTTCAATATGGTCAACTGCAGACTTTAGGTCACAATAGGGAGACTGAAGCACTTTGCACACAGATATTGTGGCTGAGAATATGTCAGCCAATAAACAAAGGCACACTACAAATTCATTATCAAGCATGGACTTTAAGAATGATGATGCTTTAGAAGATGTCTCAATATCCAGACTTTCACTAAGACTTTCTAGAGTTTCAACAATAGCTTTAAAGATCTCTTTAAACTGTTATGATTCTCTACCCATTTGTTTTCGCACATTGCTGTTAAAGTCGCCCATTTAGTATTAGGACAGTTCGATTTTGCACTAGCACTAGCTACAGAAGATCTAAACTAAAAAACAAACGAAACTAACAAACTGAACTGAACAGTGAAACAAAGTCACCGAATAAACTAATGCCCAATCAACTCAACAGATGTAAATAAATCACAGTCAAAATGGCGACGGCTTTGCTTTTATAAACGGCCAGTAACAGGAAAGTTACACTAGCGTTAGGCTAGTGCTGGTGGGCGGGATGGTAGTCAGAGAGAGAGAGAGGGAGAAAGAGACACGTTAGCGATACACCTCTTACATAACACATCTACTACTGACTGCATTGGTTGTGAGCAGAACAGGCGCTACGCGGGTGGCTGCGAGTAGACTATTATAGACATGCTGTTTTGCCTGTTTTCACACATGCTTCTCGTGATGCATCAGTAAGGCCAGTTGCCAGTTCAATTCATAAACACCATTAATTAATTAAATTATGAAATACTTTATTTACAGATAGCAAAATATCGAGAAAATATCATTCTCTTTAATTCAGGAAAACTTGTGATTGAAAATACTTATTTCAGGAAAATATCGGGGGGGGGTTTCAACCTTACAATCCCCTTGTGGCCTTGGACATAAAGGAAGCATTTAGAAACCACTAGATAAACTGACCGGTTATAACAGAGGAGTTCGAAGTACGTCAAGGGCTTAGACAAGGAGATGGGCTGGCCCCCATGCTTTTCAACCTGGCCCTAGAATGGGTGATAAGGAAAACGTCAGTCCAGAGAAGTGCATCAATAGCTACCCAGTCGGTACAATTACTTGGATATGCGGATGACGTAAACATCGTGGGAAGGTCCTTTTTGGCAGTAAAAGAAGTCTATGTCGAATTAAAAGAGGCGGCAAAGGACATAGGCCTGAAGATTAACGAAGAAAAACGAAGGTTATGCAACAATCCAGAGCAGGACGATTTAGAATGGGAAGAAATATAACCATCGACGAACATAACCTAGAAGTAGTCGATAAAACAGTCTACCTTGGGTCTACTATCACAAAAAGAAACGAAGAAAAAGAAGAAATAACCAGACGAATACTACTGGCTAATAGAGCCTTTTATGCCCAAAAACAAATCCTGCACTCAAGATTTGTGCACAGGAAAACGAAACTCTCACTCTACAAAACAGTAATACGACCAGTACTGTGTTATGGTAGCGAGACTTGGACTATGACCCAGGACATAGAGGAACGAGTCAACAGGTTCGAGAGGAAAATTCTCAGATGCATAATAGGCCCAATCAGAGAGGATGGAATATGGCGAAGAAGATACAACAACGAGTTGTATGAAATTTTTGACGACCCACAACTCTCAACTTTAATAAAAATCAACAGATTGAGACTAGCCGGCCACGTGATCAGAATGGAGGACAATCGCATCCCAAAACGGCTTATGGCATCAGAAATTTCGGGAAGTAGGCCAGTAGGTAGACCCAGGACACGGTGTTGTGATAATAAAAATAAGTTGGTCTAAAATGACGCTAAGATCTGAGAACAGGAGCTTTCTTGTAACATAAAAACATGCCAAAATATGTCCAAACCGAAATCGGATCTGCTCCTTTTTTCAAAATATACTCAAAAAACGATTTTTCGCAAAAATTCACTAAATTTCCAATAGGTATGCGAAATGTTAAACGTCTCTAAAATTGCATGCAACGGGAAATACACACATATATACATATGTATTTACACATATATATTTGAAATGTTTATATACAAGAATATATATACATTATATAATACCTCACCTGGGGGCCTGATTGCATCATTTTGTAGGTGCATCATAAAATGCACTAAAAAAATCCACTAAAGAACGATCCCACGGCCCAAAAAAAATCGTAGAAGGCTCCACGACCCCTTAAAATTTTCGTAACGGTCCCTACTATAATTAAAAAATAACAGAAAAATCCCCCCTTGCCTCTAAGGGGGCCTGGGGGCTGCCCGAGGGGCTGCAACAGGTAAAATGCACTTATTCACTTTACACTTTTACCTCCCACGGCCCCCAAAAAAAATCGTAGTAGGCTCGGAGACCCCTTAAAATCTTCGTAATTTACCGTACAAAAATTATTTAATGTATATATATTCTTGTATATAAACATTTCAAATATATATGTGTAAATACATATGTATATGTGTGTATTTCCCGTTGCATGCAATTTTAGAGACGTTTAACATTTCGCATATTGGAAATTTAGTGAATTTTTGCGAAAAATCGTTTTTTGAGTATATTTTGAAAAAAGGAGCAGATCCGATTTCGGTTTGGACATATTTTGGCATGTTTTTATGCTACAAGAAAGCTCCCGTTCTCAGATCTTAGCGTCATTTTAGACCAACTTATTTTTATTATCACAACACCGTGAGGAGGAGATGGATAGACTCTGTGACGGCTGACGCAGAGTCAATGCTCAACATCCGGAACTGGAGACATGCTGCAAGGGACCGTCAAAATTGGAGAAATGCCCTTGAGGAGGCCAAGGCTCGATTTGGGCTGTAGCGCCATTGGATGGATGGATGGAGATAAACTGACCTACAGTCAAAGACCTAGTTGCTGCTTACATACCTGGCGAAATTGAACAATTCAGTGAATAATTTGTGAAATTGAATGAATTTCACTTCAAAATAAAAGTTACAGAGAAGTAATGTTAAGAAGTCACTAGACTCAATGTGGCTCTCTGAAAACGAGGCACCATAACAATATTAAGCCAAAAACAGGAGGTTGAAGTACAAGACTATTGTCTAGTTCTGAATGTTGAATGTGAAATTTGGCGAACTGAACCTTAAAATAAACTCAGTTCGCATACAATTTACACATATTCAACTGAGTTCGAACTGAAGTGGAACGTAAAAGCTCGCTCAATAGAGAGTAATCAACTGGAATAGTGGAATGCTATTCCAGTGGGCTTTTGCATTTCTGATTTCTGGCAAAAAGCAAAAACAATTCCAAGCGCGAACTGCACATGGATGGGATTTAGTCGGTGAAACCACTTATGTGGATTGAACTGAACAAGACTGAACTGAGGTCGGTGAATATTAGACTAAATTTAAACGGAATAAACTTGTGTTTACTCTACAAAACCTTCACATAAACTGGTGGATTTTTAATTATGCAACAGTACAAAATTTTAAATTCTCAGCAAACGTTAAAATTTTTACCGCTATTTAATCCTCATCCTGACATAGGTTTTTCATTGGTAACTGAGAAATTTTAATAGAAAACATGTTCTCAATTCAATTCAATTCATTTAATATTTATTTTGAAATGTCGAACAGCAGCTCTAGTCGGAAGATAGAGAGAGAAGTGAAGGAAAGAACTGTCACAACCTAGCTGCGGTATTTTTATTTCACCTACTCCCAACCATTTCGCGACTCTGACACCGGGGCATCGAGAACAACTCGCTGGAGTGTTATGCCTCCTGAAACGAGTTGAATCTCGTCAACCAACCGATGACATGCGCTTGATGGAGCGGGGAAGAGAACTAGTGAAGGCTATGACAGGAGGAATCAGGAATGCAAAGAGGGAAGAAGAAAGAAGGAAAGTTATGTAGGCGGGAAATTGGGAAAGGCTAGGACTGTGGCACCGCCGGGAATCGAACCCGAGACCTCTGGGGATAGTAGTCAGGCGCCTTACCCCTAGACTACCGAAGCCCACTTAATAACAGCATTGGTCCTCAATGGGCTACACTACCTTAAGAAAATAAATTATGTTCTCAGAAATCTATTCAGAGTAGTGATGAGCAAATGCAAGAACAAGACAAGACTAATCTAGTCTTGTTCTTCTCTTGTTCTTGTTCAGTCTGTCTTGTTCTTGCAAGCATAACTAAGTCTTGTTCTTGATCTTGCAAAATGTGCAAGAACAAGACAAGACTGCAAGAACAAGACCATTTTTGCTCAGCACTACAGGGGAACATGCTGTGGCTCCGAACATTTCATGGTTAAAATTAGGTATAGAGAGCGGAATAGCGACACACATGATTCAAAGGACCAGGATGGAAAAAATCAATGTGGAAAATGTAAAATTGGAAGAAACAATAACGAGATATAAGGAATTGAAGAGTATCCGAAAGGCTAGAGCAACAGCCAGATAGTATAAATCTAAATATGGGAATGCATTAAAGATAGTTTAAAGGCCCCTGCCGAAGACGCTATCGGATTGGTACGAAGAAGAAGCAGGAACGATTGGTTTGACGAAGAATGCAAAGCAGCATTAGAAGAATGAAATAAAAGTCATAAGGAGTATATCACCTGACCGACCAGGACTAGAATGGAAACCTTTAAAGCAAAAACATTTGCCAATCGAAAAAAGATATAAGGTCGATTATTGACAAATTTAAACCCAGAACTGGTATGTGAAGAGACGACAATGAGGGTACCATTAGGAAGTCGGAAATAAATGAAAAAACTACTTTGAAGAACTCCTTAAACAAAATGCTCCAACATCAACAAGAAGACACATAACAGAGGACCATATAATAATAATGACCCAACCCTGGACGAGGTTAAAAAAAACCTTAATAGATACAATAGCTTAGGTAAGTGTTCAAAACTCGTTAACTGAAGGCTTCCGTGTTAAACAAGGACTCAAAAAGGTAGATGGTCTAGCACCGATGTTATTCAACGTAGCCTTAGAAGCGGTCATTAGAAGAACAGCATTAAGGCCCAATTATAATGAACGGATTTGAGCGCAACAAAACGGATTGATCTGTCAAATTGGTTTTCCCGACATACATTTTAGACCTGACCGATTATAATGAACGCATTCAAGCGGATTCGGTCGGATTTGAGTTGAGCGCATTCGTTTCTAAAAGATTAGAAATTGCCGCTGTTCAGGGACAACATAAATACCAATAATCAAATTCCTAGGAATTAAAATTAATGCAAAATGCAACCACACATTCTTATCATGATAAGAATTACCTCTAGAAATTGCATTTATCACGAAGATGGGCTCAGATTACGTCTGCTGTTATCTGAGCCTTTGAGTTCTTAGGATAGAAATAAATGTCAAATTTGCATCGTTGCAGTTTTTTATCGTTGGAAAATTTTGTATTTTGTCGTCCGAAATTATTTTTATTCATGTTAAAGTTTTTTTGTTTGTTGTTGTTGTGTAAGGTATATATATAGTCAGGGTAATAATAAATTTTGCTCAGTTGTCAATCAACAGCCAAGGTGTTTTAATTTAAATTAATACCCTTTTAAACGTTTTCCTTTTTGCATTAGGTGCACTGGTACATAGAACCAGCTGCACTCACAACATTTGGCAAAGGTACCAAGAACCTTAGCTATTTTTCAATATTAATTATATGCAGTAATAATTGGTCAAGGTATCAAGAACCTTGGCCAAATAAACAAACTACATTAGAGCAAAAGAGCTCTACATTTCTGGTGACCCCGACGTGATCTTCCATAGAAGATCACGTCCTTTTTCACTGCTTTGGACCATCAGACCATCGTCAACGGACTAATGGAGGAATTAGCCGGAAGACAGAAGCAGCTTGGTGACGACATCCAGCAGCTGATATCCAACTATCAAAAGGCTCCAGTGTCACGGAGGACCAGAGCCTTTTTTGAAGACAGACGCCAACGTCTAGATGCATTGTGGGACGAATTTGAAGCTACCGACAATACCATAAGATGCAAGTATGAAAGCCGTGCCGACCACCCATACTTCAGCACTGAATACTACACAGCAGTGAACAAACTGTATCTCAAGTACCGGGAAGAGATCATTTCCAAGATCGAATCCACGAACGGTACAGATGCTCCACCAATAGACCGACCTGCAGAAACCAGTTCAGCAGATGAACCACATCATGAGGATGGAGCTGCTGCAGTCGCCCCAGCAGACCAACCAGAACCAAGAAAGGTCACGGGTACAAGACTAAAGCAACCTCCTTACACACCAAGGAAGCCAGTTGAAGACAGCGCCACAGCCAACGAGTTCAACATTTCTCAACCGGGGACACCTCTGAGCAGAATCATTCGGAAACATAGGGCCAGAGTCGACGCATTATGCTACTTACTCGAAACATCAACCAGCAATCACCAAGAGCGCAAATCCAAACAATATTATCAACACACCATACGCAACATTGAGCGACATTGGTCCCAAATAGAAGCTCTTAATGCTGAAATATGGGATTTGACAGAGGACCCATCTGCAGCCGGCCATAATCTTCAGGAAGTCATGGAGTTAGAGCAACAAGTACAAGCAACAATAATCCAGCTGTCTGAGTGCGCTGACCAACAACCCACTGTTGAGTCTAGTGGACATTCACCCAATAATGCAACCATGAAGCTACCAAAAATAGTAATCCCTATCTTCGACGGGAATTATCTTACATGGAGACAATTCTACGATTTGTTTACCCAAATGGTCCACAATCAACCCATGAGTGGATGCGAAAAAATGTGGTACCTCAAGACCAACTTGAGAGGCGAAGCCGAAAAACTCATTAGACATCTCAGTCTATCTAATGAAAACTACTCAGCTGCCTGGGAGCTGTTAAAGGCGCGTTATGAGAATAGGAGATTATTAGTAACCGCCCTGCTCAACCAATTGACGGTACAACCAAAACTCAATTCCGAGAGCTCCACGAACATAAAGGCCCTACATGACACCACCAAGGAGACGCTTATGGGTCTTGAGAACCTCAACGTTCCCACCGATAATTGGGATCCGTTACTTCTGCACATCCTAGTAGGAAAACTAGATAGATTGACTCACATCCTGTATGAACAATCGCTGATCCAACCTCGAGCATTACAAACAATTGATCATTTCCTCACCTTCCTGGACAACAGATTCCAATCATTGGAAGCCATTGGAACTAAAACCAAGTTCATTGAAGAACCTCTTAGAAAGCCGAGTCAACCAGCTCGGAAAGCCAACGCATTTGTATCAGCAACGATGACATCTAAGTGTATATCATGCCAAAAGAATCATGCACTGTTCATGTGTCAAAGCTTCTTACAACTCACTCCTGCCAATCGACTAAAGCTGCTGAGAAAACATAATCTCTGCGTCAATTGCATGCGGTCTGGCCATGCAGCATCCGCTTGTACCTTGCGAGGTTGTACCATTTGTAACAAAAAACACAACACATTGGTACACCTCCTGAAGTCGAATCCAGACAGAACCAACGCGCCTCAACCACCACCAACCACCACTGTCGAGCACAACACTGTCGAGCACACCAACGTGAATCCGACCGGACAATTCTTCAGTTTGGTAGCACAAGGGTACAACCCACTTAGAAGCTATGTACTACTAGGCACGGTGAAGGTCCTCCTCAAGACAGACCACGGACCAAGTGTGGAATGCAGAGCAGTCCTAGATTCCGGGTCTCAAGTAAATATCATCACCGAAAGGATCCTCAAAAAACTAAGGGTTAGGGCGATTCCTGACATGATGGAAGTTCAAGGCATTGGTCCAGCAAGACAACAATCCCGCCAGAGAGTTAGTGTGATCATGCAATCTCAGACAACTGCATTTTCCACCAGAGTAGAAGCATTCGTCTTAAAACAGATTCTGCCGCCACAACCGAGCCAGTTTATCGAGACGACATCCTGGACTATACCAAGTAACATCAAGTTAGCCGACCCAAGCTTTAATCAACCTAACCACGTAGACCTATTGATCGGCGCCGAGCATTGTCTTCAATTACTACGTGTAGGACAGATAAAAATAGGCGATGGCTTACCAATCCTTCAAAACACTTCACTGGGATGGGTGGTCGCCGGAAAAATCAATAATGTTTCTCTAGACAACCCAAACCCAGTGTGCAGCATTCTCTGCACAGACGAAGACATGAACCAACAACTGGAGAGGTTTTGGCATATAGAAGAAGCCACTGAAGATAGCAGGCCTATGACCACGGCTGAGAAGCATTGTGAGGAGTATTTTAACTCCACCTTCACAAGAACTGATTCAGGTCGCTTCATAATTAAACTCCCATTCCTAGATAACCCTCATAGGCTGGGAGAATCACGGGACATCGCAACCCGCCGATTCATGGCCATAGAACGAAGGCTAGCTAAGAACCAGACCCTGCGTGCTCAGTACGTGGATTTCATGGAAGAATATCAACGGTTAGGCCATATGCAAGAAATGGACCTAAATCAAATACAATCCCCATGCTACTTCATTCCGCACCACTGCGTAAGCAAGCCAGATAGCACCACAACTAAGCTCCGAGTGGTTTTTGACGCCTCCTGCAAGACTTCTTCAAACCTATCTTTGAACGACATTCTAGCCACAGGTCCCACCATACAAGATGAATTATTTACCATATTATTACGCTTCCGATTGCCAAAATACGTCTTCTCAGCCGACATAGAAAAAATGTACAGGCAGATCCTAATCGACGAGAATGAAAGGAGATTTCAACTGATATTATGGAGAAGCAGCCCTAGCCAAGCAATCAAGTGTTATCAACTAAACACAGTTACCTACGGAACCACATCGGCTCCATATTTAGCCACGAAATGCCTGCAAAGACTGGCTCAGGACGAAGCAGATGCCTTTCCCTTAGGAGCAGAGGTTTTAGCCAGAGATTTCTACGTCGACGATGTGATGTCAGGAGCCAACAACTTAGCAACAGCGTTGGAAATGCAAGCGCAGCTAAGAGCCCTACTCTTGAAGGGAAAATTCAAATTAAGGAAATGGTGCTCCAACCACCCTCAGCTCTTGAAGGACATTCCTCCAGCCGATATAGGACAACAATTAAGCCTGGACAAAGCAACTGACCAGCAAATCAAGGTTCTAGGACTAATATGGTCACCAATTTCTGACTCATTTCAAGTCCAAACAACCCAAAGTCAAGAAACGAAGGTTACAAAGCGAATCGTTTGCTCGGAGATTGCTCGCCTCTTTGATCCTCTTGGAATCATGTCTCCCGTGGTAATCACAGCCAAAAGATTCCTTCAGGAGCTGTGGATGCTGAAACTGGATTGGGATGCATCATTACCCATGGAGCTGCATACCAAATGGAGAATGTTTCGGGAAAGATTACCGGTACTCAGCGAAGTCACATTTCCCAGGCATGTATTCTCGCAATCAACACCACAAAAGGTACAAATCCACGCTTTCGCAGACGCCTCTCCGAAAGCCTATGGGGCCGCTATATATGTGAGATCACGAAACAATAATAAACAAATAATCGTCAGGCTACTGTGTTCAAAATCGAAAGTAGCTCCAATCAAACAAGTCACGCTACCGAGGCTGGAATTGTGCGCAGCTAAGCTAGCCGTAGAACTCACCAATCGTGTAAAGGGGGATTTACGTCTCAAAAACGAGCCATTATTCTTTTGGACAGATTCTGAAATTGTCCTCAATTGGATAAACTCCGCATCATCATCGTACCAAACCTTCGTGGCCAACAGGATTGCCGCCATCCAGAGTCTATCACACGCCAACCAATGGCGTCACGTTAATTCCAAGGACAATCCAGCTGACCTCTTAACAAGAGGGATAACACCTGAAGAATTAAAGAACTGCGCCTTATGGTTTTATGGACCATTCTTCCTGCACGGAGATGAAGCTCTTTGGCCCCAGCCATATCGCGGCAACACCGAAAATACGCTGGAGAAGAAACGAACGGCTCTACCAGTGACTACAACCACCAGTGCTGAAAATCATTTTGTATATGACATCGACCATCGCAATTCATTCGCAAGGTTAAAGAGAGTCACGGCATATATTTTACGACTTGTAGACCGTCTCAGAAAAAGGAACACCACCAGCAACCATTTCAAGGGACCATCATCGCAGGAGCTTCATCAAGCACTCCTAACCGTCATCACAGTGGTTCAAGGAGATCCCTTCAAGGAAGAAATACAGCATCTAAGACAAGCCAAAGAGCTAAAGAAAAATAGTGCTCTAAATAGTCTCGCTCCTTTCATAGACGACAAAGGAATTTTGAGAGTGGGCGGACGTTTGCAGGCGGCAGACCTCCCGTATGATGCAAGACATCCCATCCTGCTCCCTTACTCGCATGCATTCACAAAACTATTGATGTCAGATATCCATATTCAACAAATGCACGTTGGACCCCAAACCTTGTTGGCCATCACCAGGCAACAATTTTGGCCCATAAAGGGTAAGACCCTAGCCAGATCAGTAGTTCAGCAGTGCGTACGGTGCACAAGAGCCAAACCACACATGTTTTCCCAAATGATGGGAAATTTGCCGCCCCATCGGGTCCAACCAGCCAGGCCGTTTGTAAATACTGGCGTCGACTTCTGCGGTCCTATATGGACTCACTACAAAATACGAGGCAAACGGCCTCACAAATCATACATCGCAGTCTTTTGCTGTTTTGCCACCAAGGCGACCCATCTAGAAGTAGTAAGCGACTTGACGACTCAAGCCTTCATTGGCGCTCTAAAACGCTTCATGGCCAGACGGGGATATTGCCGAAATATCTACTGCGACAATGCAACCAATTTTGTGGGCGCTAAAAACGAGCTGAAGGAACTGAGAGACTCAGTGCATTCTAGTGGAGCCAAATCGGAAATCGATGCTGCTTGCGCAACTCACGGAACCGATTTCCACTTCATTCCACCACGTGCGCCACATTTTGGCGGTCTCTGGGAGGCCGCCGTTAAATCCGCCAAGCACCTATTGACACGAACTTTGGGCAATGCATCACTAACATACGAAGAGCTTGAGACAGTGGTAGTTCAAATTGAATCCATTCTGAACTCGAGGCCGCTAACATCCATGTCATCAAATCCAAACGATCTATCAGCCTTGACTCCTGGTCACTTCCTCATCGGGGAGCCGCTCACCAGCACCATTGACCCAGAAGCAGAGCCCAGAAACGTCACGCTCCCAACACGCTGGAAGTTGATCGCTCATCTCAAGAACGAATTTTGGAAGCGATGGTCACGCGAATATTTGAACGAATTACAACAGCGTAGTAAGTGGACACACGGGAGTCCGAATGTTCAACCAGATACTTTAGTTATCATCAAGGAAGACAACATACCTTCGTTAAAATGGCCTCTCGGTCGAATCATCAAGGTCATTAAAGGAACCGATGGACTCGCACGAGTTGCTGACATCCGAGTTAAGGGAAACATTATACGAAGACCCATCCACAAGCTTGCACCACTCCCAATCCATACCGAAGGTACGTCGGCTGATCAGCTAGAAAAGACGGCAGAGCTCCCGAAAACACGACCAGATGAAACACCAAGCGATGATATGTACACTCCTGACACTGCGACAAACCAGGGTGAACGCCCAGCTTCACGGAAAAGGGCACGAATCTCCCTAGGACATGCCATCACCACGCTACTATTGACCTGTCTACTAATCCCTTCAACATCCAGCACCAATTCCACCCCAGTCACAGTAACGTCGTTTAAATCTCAACCTGGACTTCACTTCGAAAACCTCGGACCTGCCAGCATAATCTCCGACGAATGGAAGCTCATCGTTTATTACGACTTAACAGAATATTGGAAGGAAGTTGAAGGCTTTGAAAAGGCCAATAAAATATTAGAAAACCTCTGCCACTCGATCAAAAAGGAAAAATCGGGCGAAACAATAATCGCCCAACTCGCCCACGTGAAGGAAGAGATAATAAACAACAACCAGCTGCTATTGCCACACTCACCCCTCAAAAGGCGTGGTGCCATGAACTTCGTTGGCAGCATTGCCAACGCCCTATTCGGCGTACTAGACGCAGAATATGCAGAAACAATATCACAAACTATTAACGACGTAAATTCTAACCAAGATCACCTACGTCAATTAATAAAAAATCAAACATCCATCTTGGACGCAACCGTTAACATCATGCAAAAGGATCGGCAACGAGTGTATCAACAATTCAGAGACGTGGAGGCCCAACTAAAGTCTATGATTAACCATACACATGCAGTGGCAGCCGAGAATCATCAAGAAAGGCTTATGGTCTCGTTCACGACACTCTCCATTCAAATAATGCTGATTGCCTCAAATATTCAGAGATCGCAGTCATCCATCATCGACGTCCTTGCAGACACCCATCATGGACAAGCCAGTCCACAGTTAATCACGCCAAATCAGTTAAAGCAGGAGCTATTCCAAGTTAAGGGATACCTTGCTTCCCATTTCCGGCTTCCCGCTGAACTCAGCGACATTCTTAAATTTTACCCCATCATGAAGGTAGCAGCACGATCAACCGGCAAGCACATCATCTTCAAACTTAACATTCCACTATTAGCGCTGGAAAGGTTCGAGTTATTCCATGTCGTCCCGATTCCAGCACTAATTAACGATACTTTCCTTGCCATCCAACCATCCGCACCATTTCTGATCATCAATCTTCATCGTGACACTTACTACCCTCTGACAGAAGCTGCTCTACGTTCTTGTCTCTCGTTGGAAGAGGAGCACCACATTTGCAGACAAACTCAACCACTCTACAAACGGGGCTCTTCGGTGGGGACGTGTGAAGTTAACCTCATCAATGATACTCCCACAACATCAACTTGTCGCATTACTACCCTAATAGGCGATACTCAGTGGATTCAGCTAAACAAATTAAACCAATGGATTTTTGCGGTCAAGGAAAGGACGAATCTAAAAATCGTTTGTGGTTCTAAAGTCACCTCCACCAGCATTGAAGGATCCGGTCTCCTAGCAATAAAACAAAATTGTGTTATCAATAATAACTACGTCACAATACAGGGGCATAACATTCAACTACGCACCAGTAGAACATCATATAGTGCCATAAGTCCAATTTTGGACATAGCGAAGCCAGAGCAGATAACATCACTGATCAACCAAGTTCAGCAATATCAGTCAAACCAAACTGACCTTCAGGAAATAAAGGACAGGATCAACACTCAACTGCTTCACACTGACCTGGCCATGAAGATTCGACCACACGATATCCACCAGCTATCCATAGGATACATTGCGGCTATCGTAGCAGCTTCAACCGCCATATGGTTACTATGGAAATTCCGTCCAAATTTCTGCATACAACGCGAACAAAAACCAACACCTCGGCCAAGACAACACACAGCATCGGACTTCAGCATCAACATGCCAACCCAAGATTGTTGAATCAATGCTTCAACGGGGGGAGGATGTTCAGGGACAACATAAATACCAATAATCAAATTCCTAGGAATTAAAATTAATGCAAAATGCAACCACACATTCTTATCATGATAAGAATTACCTCTAGAAATTGCATTTATCACGAAGATGGGCTCAGATTACGTCTGCTGTTATCTGAGCCTTTGAGTTCTTAGGATAGAAATAAATGTCAAATTTGCATCGTTGCAGTTTTTTATCGTTGGAAAATTTTGTATTTTGTCGTCCGAAATTATTTTTATTCATGTTAAAGTTTTTTTGTTTGTTGTTGTTGTGTAAGGTATATATATAGTCAGGGTAATAATAAATTTTGCTCAGTTGTCAATCAACAGCCAAGGTGTTTTAATTTAAATTAATACCCTTTTAAACGTTTTCCTTTTTGCATTAGGTGCACTGGTACATAGAACCAGCTGCACTCACAACATTTGGCAAAGGTACCAAGAACCTTAGCTATTTTTCAATATTAATTATATGCAGTAATAATTGGTCAAGGTATCAAGAACCTTGGCCAAATAAACAAACTACATTAGAGCAAAAGAGCTCTACAGCCGCATTGAACTGTCAAAAATTTGAAAAACATAACGTTAACAGTTGAAATACAAAATTGTTTACCGGCGACCAACTCGTCAACGAAGTTAAAAATTATGAAATTATTTATAAAAAAGCCAAAATTGGCTATAAAAACAACAAAATGAAGAATTTTTTGCACTCTTATTTACAATCAACTTTGACGTTTGAATCCGAGCAGATGCGTTACTATAACCAGCCAGTTTTGTATCCGATCAAATGCGTTTTTTTGACATTCCAATCCGCTCAGATCCGTTCATTATAATTGGGCCTTTAGACAGAAATGGCTCATTAATTAACAAGTAGGTGCAAATATTGGGTTACGCTGATGATCTGAACATAGTAAGTAGATTACAATTAGGAGCAAAGGAATGCTATATAAAGTCTAGACAACGCCGTTAAAAGCATGGACTTAACAATTAATCAAGACAAAACTAAAGCAATGATGCAGACTAGATCAGAAAGGAGACGCCTAAGGACGAGCTTCACGATAGATAGCTACAATATATAATATAGTGAAGAGCTTGAAATACATTGGAACAATGGTGTCGTCAACAAATGAAGAGCTGGAGGAAGTTAAAAGCAGGATACTACAGGGCAATGGAAGATTCTATTCACTGCGTAAAGTACTTTAATCAAGAGCATTACACAGGAAAACTAAATGTGAACTATACATCTCTCTATCTCTTATAAGGCCTGCGGCTTGCTATAGCTCGGAGGTGTGGATCATGATCCAAAAAGTGTAGAACTTATTAGGTCCTTTGACAGAAAAATCTTAAGAAGCCCATTAAACGTAAAAGGTATCTCGAGAACCAGATACAATGACAAACTGTACCAAATATATAAAGAGATAGGCATCGTCAACTCTATCAAAATTAATAGGCTTCGATATGCAGGACATGTAGAGCGAATGGCGGAAAACAGAGCAATGAAGAAGATATATAAGGGAATAATAGTTGGTGACAGGCCAGCAGGACGACCGATGAAAAGATGGTTTGAATCCGCAGATACAGACACTGCACACTGCAAATTGGAGGACTCTAGCCAGTGAATGAGAAGGTTGGAGGAGAAAACTGAAGGAGGACAAGGCTCGATTTAAGCTGCAGTGCCATTGAACTGAAATGAAATAACCATATGAACTTAGAAAAACACAATTATTTTGAAATCCCTGACAGACACATCAATTATTATATGTGACACTTTTTGGGCATTATTGTTGGATACCAGCTTTAAAAAATGTTTTCAATTTTACTAAATCGTTTGAAGACACCAAGAAAAGTACCAATGAGTAAAACTACCAAGCTTATGAAACACTCTTTGTACTAATACTCTGTTATGTAATAAGATTGGATAGGTTAGGGGTTGCTGACGTTCCTGAATTTTATGTTCCAACTTAAGGATGTTGTCCAGTTCACAGTCCAGTTGTTCTATTTATAAACAAACTTCTAGGCTGTAGTAAAAGGAAAACTACAAGATGCTGGACTGAACCGAAGGAGCTCGCCTTCTATTACAGGAAATATGTTGCGGTGCACCCAGGAAGGCATTAAATTAAGTGTATCAGTCGCTATGGTAAGTTGTAAGCAAAAGTTTATTACGGTTATTTGTATTGTGAGAAATATTTTAATTACACAATATTTTTATTAAAATTCTTCTGCTCTATAATTTTAAGAAAATTTAATAAATGTTTTTTCTTATTACAAAATTTAAGCCAACCATGGAAAAATACTCCTTAAAAACAAGTCAATAAAATATGAAACACGTGTTCGTTTATATGATCATGTGGGAGTATTTTTCCGAAAGTCAAATCATCCGACTTTAGGTTCCTTGATAAAAGGACTTTCAAGTATTTATACCTGCTCCCACATGGAAGTAGGTTTAATGGTTGTTGTTGGAAAAATTAGGATTGTTTACATTGTAAAAATGAAATTTCCTACAACTCAATTTGTATTGGTGGGGGTCAAATGGTAGCAACGGCCTCAGGGACCTTTGATGGTGCCGGTACATCAAAGAGATAAATCCTGGGTAACGCCACCTGCGATCTAAGGTCTTCACGATCTAAGATTTTCCGATATGCTACAGAATCCTACCTCAACCTCCACGAAGATGTAGATTTTACATCGGGTGTCCCCTGGATGCTCTTGTTTACACAAGAGTAACAGACTGAGGAGGGTGAAAGGCGAGTGTATCTCGCCTCAAAACGAAGCAAATACCGGACTGGTCCTCCAGGTTGGGGGTTGGGCGGCAGGCTGACAACCTTCCACCGTAAAAACCCACCCGTCACGAATCCTCAAGGCAGGCCTCGGACAGGACGGACTCAACGGCAACGACTCAGGCAACGGAATATGGAATTCGATCTTGGAACATGGAACGTCAGGACGCTCAACAGAACGGGCGCTCTGCGTTCGCTTTTATCAGTACTAAAAAAATATAGCATAAGGATCACAGCCCTTCAAGAAACAAAATGGACAAAATGGTATAATGGATCTAAAAACCCTCACGGTTCTCTCCAGCGGATCATCAAATGGAAGAAGAGAGTTCGGAGTAGCATTCATCATAGAGAAGGGAATGAAATCTCTGATTCTGGACTTCCAACCAGTCAGCAATAGAATATGCACACTTCAAGGCTACATAACATTAGTCTTATAAACGTCCACGCGCCCACAGAAGAGAAAACGGATGAGGAGAAAGAGGAATTCTACCAAGAGCTAACAAACACCATCAGGTTAATACCGTCAAACGATATTAAAATGGTGCTTGGAGATATGAATGCTAAAGTAGGAAAAGAAGAGGAGTTCCTAGGAGTCATAGGAAAGCATAGCCTACACAACGTTACCAATGACAATGGTAGTCGATTGATTGATTTCGCAAGCTCAAACGCAATGGTAGTAAGTTCAACAATGTTCCCGCACAAAGATATACATAAGATGACGTGGCAGTCACCGGACGGAGTAACTAATAATCAAATTGACCACGTCCTAATTGAAAGAAGAGGGGCCACGAGTATACTGGACGTAAGAACAATGAAAGGAGCGTGCTTTGGCTCGGACCACTATCTAGTCAAAGTGAAATTGAGAACCCGGATAGCAACTAAAACGCATAGAGGGCAAACTCAACCAAAATACGATATAGATAAGCTAAAACGGGAAGAAATAAGAGATGCCTACCAACATGCTGTCGTACAAAACTTGAGAGAGGTAGATGAGCAGCCCAACATCAACGACAAATGGGAACAGGTCAAAAGCAGCATAAAGGGGACAGCAGAAGAGGCACTAGGCTGGGCCCCCAGACAGACTAGAATTGATTGGTTTGACCAAGACTGTAGATCCGCAATTGAAGAAAGAAACCAAAACCACCGAGAGTACATCGCAAGGCCAACAAGAGCAAGGATGGAAGTCTTCAAGGAAAAAAGAAAAATCGCAGACAAGCTGTGCAGAAAGAAGAAGAGGGAATATCTAAATAGGAAAATCTTACAGATACAGGAAGACTTCAATGAAGGGAGAATTAGACAAGCGTACAAAGGAACTCGCCAGATCACCAATAAGTTTCAGCCAAGAACGGACATCTGCAAGGACATAGATGGGAACTTGTTGGCAGATCCTGATAGGATAAAGGAAAGGGGGAGAGAGTATTTTCAGAACCTATTGAACCCTATCTTTTTTTGACGTGACAACGTCTATTAAAACGATGAACGCCGGATGCATGCACGAAAAATGATGACTCATTGTCCCGTTATGTCCCGTTAGTCCCGTTAGTCCCGTAAGTCCCGTAGTAATTTTAATAAAAATTTGATTGTAGTAATCTTAAAAATTTGATTAAAATTGTCAAAAATTGTCAACAATAATATTTGTTGTGGATTCTCGATTGTGAAAAAGCGCAGCAATGTGATGTCAAAGCAGCAGTATTGCGAGTTTCTTCGAACCACCAATCCGGAACAACGGGAGATCATCCTTGAAGTCATTCACCGATTACATGGTTGTGGAGATGGCATTTTGGAAGCGCTACAAATTTTCTTCACCGGTCCGGCGGGCTGTGGAAAAACTTACACATTAAAGTGCCTTATGGAAACGTACAACCGATACACTCAGGAGCACAACTCGATGAACAACGCCTACATTGTCTGTGCAAGCACAGGTAAAGCCGCTGTACCTCTTGGTGACACTACAGTGCATTCAGCGTTTCATCTCACAACTTCTCGCGTGACAAAACTCTTATCCACAGAAAATTTGCAAGCCTACAGAAACATGTTCGTTGGCGTCAAAGCTGTTTTCGTCGACGAGATCAGCATGTTAAGTTCAGCCATTCTTCAAAAAAATCAACTACCGACTGCAGCAGATTACCGGCTTTTATGACAAACCATTCGGAGGCATCCACGTGATATTATGCGGAGATTTCAGACAGCTACCACGGTCTCATGACGTTGTCACGTTAAACTATCGTCCGTAAACCCTCTTTACAGACAACAAATTTTTTTGACGTGACAACGTCTATTAAAACGATGAACGCCGGCTGCATGCACGAAAAATGATGACTCATTGTCCCGTTATGTCCCGTTACGTCCCGTTATCTCCCGAAGTAATTTTAAAAATTTGATCGTAGTAATCTTAAAAATTTGATTAAAATTGTCAATATTAATTAGATTAAATTTGTCAAATTGTCAACAATAAGCAAAGCAAGCCAAACACTCTGTCTCCTAACTGAGTGCCGGATTACACTGACGAAAACTGTGAAATGCAAACGAAAACAGTTTCCTTGCGTTCCTGCTTGTGCTATTACCATTCACAAGTCGCAAGGTGGGACGTTTACTGTTATCTATAATATAAAAATAAGTCGGGTTTTCCTTTCTGACGCTATAATTCCAGAACGCACGATCCGATTTTCACGGTTTTGCATTCGTTGGAAAGGTCTTGGGCTCCGTGAGGTTTATAGCAAAAAAATTTCAACAGAAAAGCAGGCGGTTGGTCCATAGCAGCCATCTCAGGAGGGCGGATTACCATTTTCTTTACAACCCCTCGACATGGATATCAAATGAAAGGTTATGGTAAGTAGAACACAAAAAGCAATATAGTATACTCAATACATCGTTTGGTCCATGGCAGTCATCTCAAGAGAGCAGATGACCATTTTCTTCACAACCCCTTCGAAATGGGTATCCAATGAAAGAGTATGATAACAAGTAGAACAATATAAGCAATATAGTATACTCAATATATCGTTTGGTCCTTAGCGGCCATCTCAAGAGTGCGGATTAATATTTTCTTCACAACCCCTTCGACATGGGTACCAAATGAAAGAGTATGATAAGTAGAACACCATAGGCAATATAGTATACTCAATATATCGTTTGGTCCATGGCGGTCACCTCAAGAGGGAGGATGATCATTTTCTTCACTACCCCCTCGACATGGGTATCAAATGAAAGGCATTATAAGAAGAATGTCATAGACTATGTCTTTAGATTCATGGCGGCCATCTCAAGAGGGCGGATTACCATTTTCTTCACAACACCCGAGACATGGGTATCAAATGAAAGGCTATGAAAAGTAGAACACCATAAGCAATATAGTATACTCAATTTATAATTTGGTCCATGGCGGCCATCTCAAAAGGGCGGTTTACCATTTTCTCTACAACCCCTTCTAGATGGATATCAAATGAAAGAGTATGATAACTAGAACACCATAGGCAATATAGTATACTCAATATATCATTTGGTCCATGGCGGTCATCTCCCAAAATCAATTTTCCCAGATTTGTTCTTTTTTCACTATAGCTTTTTCCTATCGCAGACTGTGTCCCCATAATCTTATTTTATTGAAAGGCGTTGCAACGCACGCGGGTTTTTGCTAGTTTAATATAAATGATTCAATTTTATTCATAAAAGTATGCAATCATTTCATCAATGTTTTCTCATGACGTTGTCACGTTAAACTATCGTCCGTAAACTCTCTTTACAGACAACAAATTTTTTTATGTGACAGACTAGAGGCTTAGGGAGAGTCCCTTTGTACTGTCGACAATCTATTTTTTCGTATAGAGTGAATGTCGTACAGCAGCTCTAGCCGGAAGATAGAGAGAAGAGAAGGAAGTAACTGTCACAACCTAGCCGCGATATTTTATTCCACCTACTCACAACCCTGACATCGGGGCGTCGAGAACAACTTGCTGGAGTGCTATGCCTCCTGAAACGAGTTGAATCTCATCAACCTACCGATGGCATGCGCTTGGTGGAGCGGGGGAGGACTAGGGAAGGCTATGACAGGGGAATCAGGAATGTAAAGAGGGAAGAAGAAAGAAGGAAAGTTAGGTGGGAAAGGCGAAGGACCGTGGCGCCGTCGGGATTCGAACCCGGGACCTCTGGGGATAGCAGTCAGGGGCCTTACCTCTAGACTACCGAGGCCCCATATTAAACGAGAATGCAGAGACAGAGGCATTTGTAATTCCCCAAGATAACATCTCAATAGAATCACCAACACTGGATGAGGTGCGGGAAGCTGTAAAAAGGCAGAACAGCAACAAATCGCCTGGCGCCGATGGAATAGCAGCTGAGCTGCTAAAGGAAGGAGGACCCCAACTATTACAAACCTTACACGAACTCATATGCACCATCTGGGAGGAAGAAGTTATACCGGAGGACTGGAAGAAAGCGATTATATGTCCAATATACAAAAAAGGAGATAAATTAAACTGCAAAAACTACAGAGGCATCTCACTCCTCAGCAGCAGCTACAAAATCTTCACAATACTTGTGAAACAAAAACTGGAACCTATAGCGGAAGGCCTTATATGAGAATATCAAGCTGGTTTTAGGACAAACAGGTCAACATCGGACCAACTGCTGACCTTAAGGCAAATTCTGGAGAAAACCTGGGAAAGGAATGTAGATGTATACCAGATATTTGCCGACTTTCAACAGGCATATGACTCAATAAACAGAGAGAGGCTATACGAAATCCTATCGGAAATTGGAGTCCCCTCAAAGTTGGTACAACTGATCAAATGCGCCACAAATAGCTCACTGGCGAAAGTGAGGATCCAAAATGTTATAACAGAGGAGTTCGAAGTACGTCAAGGGCTTAGACAAGGAGATGGGCTGGCCCCCATGCTTTTCAACCTGGCCCTAGAGTGGGTGATAAGGAAAACGTCGGTACAATTACTTGGATATGCGGATGACGTAAACATCGTGGGAAGGTCCTTTTTGGCAGCAAAAGAAGTCTACGTCGAATTAAAAGAGGCGGCAAAGGACATAGGCCTGAAGATAAACGAAGAAAAAGCGAAGGTGATGCAACAATCCAGAGCAGGAAGATCTAGAATGGGAAGAAATATAACCATCGACGAACATAACCTAGAAGTAGTCGATAAAACAGTCTACCTTGGGTCTACTATCACAAAAAGAAACGAAGAAAAAGAAGAAATAACCAGATGAATACTACTGGCTAATAGAGCCTTTTATGCCAAAAAACAAATCCTGCACTCAAGATTTGTACACAGGAAAACGAAACTCTCACTCTACAAAACAGTAATACGACCAGTACATGGTAGCGAGAGTTGGACCCGGGACATAGAAGAACGAGTCAACAGGTTTGAGAGGAAAATTCTCAGATGCATAATAGGCCCAACCAGAGAGGATGGAATATGGCGAAGAAGATACAACAACGAGTTGTATGAAATTTTTGACGACCCACAACTCTCAACTTTAATAAAAATCAACAGACTGAGACTAGCCGGCCACGTAATCAGAATGGAGGACAATCGTATCCCAAAACGGCTTATGGCATCAGAAATTTCGGGAAGTAGGCCAGTAGGTAGACCCAGGAGGAGATGGATAGACTCTGTGACGGCTGACGCAGAGTCCAAGCTCAACATCCGGAACTGGAGACATGCTGCAAGGGACCGTCAAACCTGGAGAAATGCCCTAGAGGAGGCCAAGGCTCGATTTGGGCTGTAGCGCCATTGGATGGATGGATGGATTTGTATTCCAACAAATCAACAGACTGAGACTAGCCGGCCACGTAATCAGAATGGAGGACAATCGTATCCCAAAACGGCTTATGGCATCAGAAATTTCGGGAAGTAGGCCAGTAGGTAGACCCAGGAGGAGATGGATAGACTCTGTGACGGCTGACGCAGAGTCCAAGCTCAACATCCGGAACTGGAGACATGCTGCAAGGGACCGTCAAACCTGGAGAAATGCCCTAGAGGAGGCCAAGGCTCGATTTGGGCTGTAGCGCCATTGGATGGATGGATGGATTTGTATTCCCATGAGCTATATACAGTGGCTCAAAAAAATACTCGGACACTCACTTTTTCGCTTTTCACTCAGCAATAAAGAACGGATGTAAGGATTTCTCATTCTGGAAGTGTGTTTTGTATTCAGATGAAAGCAAATTTAATTTATTCAGATCTGGTGGCCAAACATACGTATGGAGGAAGCCAAATGAAGAATTCAAACAGCGAAACTTACCACCCACTGTAAAGCATGGCGGTGGATCGGTAATGGTTTGGGGCTGTATGTCCGCTGCAGGGCCGGGAAATCTTGTAATAATTAATGGAAACATGGACCAATACAAATACTTGCAAATTTTAAAAGGAAACTTAAAACAAAGTGCAGATAAATTGGGGATTAAAGAAAATTTTCACTTTTACCAGGATAACGATCCGAAGCACAAGGCTCTCAATGTTCGCTTGTTGGCTCCTTCATAATTGTCCCCACGTAGTAGATACACCTCCTCAATCTCCAGATTTAAACGTAATTGAACACTTGTGGAGCTATCTGGAAAATAAGCTGAAAAATCATGCTATTTCCAGGAAAGAGGATTTAGAATCTGCCATAAAGGAAGAGTGGAATAAAATCGAGCCATCCTTTTGCGAAAAATTGGTTCGTTCTATGCCGAACAGACTGCAAGTCGTGAAGAGAAGCAAGGGTTTTCCAACAAAATATTAAAATAAACAAAAAAGTATTTTTAAAGATGTTATATTATTTTTAAATTTTTGAAAAAAGCAAGTGTCCGAGTTTTATTTTGACATCGAATTGCATAGTTTTTTAGTTTTATGATTCAAAAAGTGTTAATATAATTGAATTTTGTTTTTGTTTGTGAGTTATTAACTTCCCAGTATAGGAAGTTATTGTAATCGGTCCGAAAATCGAAATCGAAAATTTCAACGTATTTTCATCTTTCAAGGTCCCAGGGGCATTTTAAGCAAAAAATTGGGAGGAAGTATGTGTGTGTGTGTGTGTGTATGTGCGTACGGATGTGGTCATTTTTTCCTGCACGATATCGCGCGAACCAAAACTGATATCGACTTCGTTGAGGTGTCGTTTGAAGCGTATTAACCGAAATATGATCTGAAAAGATTTTCATGAAATTCGGTCCAGCCGTTTTTTTGTTTAAGCGACGTAAGTGATTTTTGTACCTGCACGATATCGCCCGAACCACGAAAGATATTGACTTACTTGAGGTGCCGTTCGAAGCGTATTAGCGACAATATAATCTGAAAATATTTTTATAATATTCGGTCCAGCGGTTTTTGGTTTAAATGACTTACAGTGAGCATCAATATAAAGTTAACACAAAAGGCTCAACAACAAAAATACACTAAAAAATCCACGTTTTTACCTCCTCAAAAAAAATCGGAGGAGGCTACACGACCCCTTAAAATCTTCGTAACAGTCTCTACTACAATTAAAAAATAATTTAAAAATTCGCGTTTGCCTCTAAGGGGGTCCTGGAGGCTCCCTAAAAGGCTCAAAATAAAAAAGGAGGAATTTGTGTTAACTTTATATTGATGCTCACTGTAAGTGATTTTTGTACCTGCACTATACCGCGCGAACTAAAAACTATATCGACTTCATTGAGGTGCCGAAAAACATTAAAACATCAATTTTATATACATTTTCGTCATCCTAATCTTGTAATTGCGCACATTTAGTTTGACATTTTAGCGAAAATATTGATAAAAAATTGTGACAAATTCTCGGTATTATTGATATATTCTACATATATTGGCTATTGTTCATTTATTATTAAAATATCCAATCATATATTCAACATCCATCATACTGGGAAGTTGATCGTGTGGACCGAAAGGGTCGAACCCACATCCCAACTAGTTTAATTTGTAATGAATATAATTAACTGAAAATAAAAAAAAATTTCTACTTCTGTTGCAATTTTCCGTTCTTTATTGCTGAGTGAAAAGCGAAAAAGTGAGTGTCCGAGTATTTTTTTTGAGCCACTGTATGCATAGAGGCACCCTATATGTATAGCATGAAAATTCTAGCAGTGTATTGTGTCAGTCGCAAAATTCCTTCAACAGTGGATAATTCAAAACTGCATACAAACAGCCCCGGCTCTAAAGTGCAATAAATTTCCATCAATTGCACATTCTCCGGCACTAAAGTGCATCTGGTGGCTACTTATGCTTCACCACTCTCGCACCAAGCTTAGGAGAAGCGCTGTGTGACGTATATATAGAATAATGTCCGTTCAGCCATGTCATCATAAAATCACATTTTCGACTATAAATAGTATCCTCGTGTCAATAAATCGACGAAATGTTAGACTGAGCGGTGTATTTTGCGCTCGGATAACTGCAAGGACAGCACAGCACACAGGCTCAGAGGGCTCCAAGATAAATGCTTCGTCAGCGTGTAAAGGCCCCCATACACGGTCAAATTGGCTGTACAACCAGATTTTCATCAAACCTATAAGCGCAATGTACATATTTTGATCGGCCGACCGGCCCACAATCGATAGTTTTGGTTGTACAACCGCACTTCGTTGTACAACCAATTGGACCGTGTATGGGGGCCTTTAGGGTCCATCCTTTTACCCTTTCCTGAATCTGATCGATACTTTTGTTGTCACCTGGCTGCAGATTCATTTGTCACTTGACTGAACAAGAGGCCCCTGGAACACTGCTCCTCCTGTTTGGCTAATGGCTACTATCCTGCTCTTCTGGTAGCCCTTAAGCTACTTACTGCTGGGTTATCCTTTTTGTCTCTAAAATTATCGACAATTTATGAAGTTAAACTCCGCTACCCAGTATAGACGTGTGCTTGCCAGGATTCAAGGATTCAAGTATAATCGCTGGGGCTCGTAATGGATTTCGTGGATTTTCTTGAGTGCCCTTTCAACTGATTTATAATAAATGGAACAAGGACGAAAGCTCATTTCTCACTCTGTTGAAAATATCTGGGATTTTATTGCTGTAGAAATGTTTACAGATCTGTGAATTTAGTGGAGGGTTTTTAATTTATTATGGGCCGAAAAGAATAACAAAAGGAATTTCAGACAAAGCCCTCTAATGCTCCAAATACTAAAAAGTAGAAAATTCTTAAATGGCTTCAAAATACGATTATTTTTTTCCTGTAGATTCGAATGGTTTAATGGTAAGAAGATTGCTGGAAATCAACAATGCTGGGTGAATTTTTTATTTATCATGGCAAGTGGATTTTTTGTGGGAATTTTGAATTGTGTTCCGGCTACCAGTTTGTGTATCTATAGTCTACTCAATCAATGTTTCAGCTCAATACATCATGATGGTCCCTGTTGAAGTTTCCGTGAAAACTTTAATTTATTTGCTGGGCTCGTGTTGATTTAATCGTTCAATAAACGTACTGGTTGTATCCTTGTTTGTCAGTCCACGTTAACATGTTAACGTAAATACATGAAGGTATTCCATTGTTTTATTTTTGTTTGAACTGCCTTTTGTACTGTCGACGGTTCTATCATTGCAAATGTGGATCAACGAGATCTACAATCAGAAAGATAGTAGCGAAAAGATACAAGAACCGCAGCACACGGTTTTACCACACCGACTCGTATCCAACATTATCGCGACAATAGCCTGGCATGGTTTACATACAGACGATGACAGGAAAGAGGGTAGGGACTTGTTCTATTTTTATCGCGGATAAGAAAGAAGAAAGGAAAGTTACCAAGGTGGTAGAAGTAGAAAGCCGAAGGACGTAGGACCGGGGGGGGGGGGGGGGGGGTTTGGGGACAAAACCCCCTCCGAAACGCATTTTGTATGAAGAAAACTCAACTTGAACATTTATAATATTACTAGCTGGAACCCGGTATCCCTCGCTGCACTCATAAGCCAATAGTAGCCAATAGATATAAATTTTACATAGATGAAGTGGCTCAAAGAACCGGTACATGGGTCTTGAAACGGCCGCCATGGATCCAACAGTAGATATATTGAGTATTACTTTATTGCTTACTGCTTTTTTCCCATGCCAGCGAACTAAGACTTTCTGGCCTCGTAATGACGATGGAGGACACCCAAACGGTTTCAGCAATTTCGGGAAATATAGCAGTAGATAGGCCCAAGAGGACAAGAGAGGCTTAACTTTCGAAACTGCTGACATGCTGCAAGGGACCATCAAAGTTGCAGAAATGTCCTAGACGAAGCCAAGGCTAGATTTGGGCTGTAGCGCCATTGGATGGATGGAGTCTTCGAGAATAAAGTAGGCTTTCCTGATTAAGACTGTGAGAAGATTTAATAATCTGCTCTTCCATTGATGTGGGAATGATAATTAACTATTTTCCTGGGTTCTTAAATAAAAAGTAATGTTTAAGGTAAAAATCTTCATGAGCGGAGGCCTTTCATATCTCTCTTATAGCTCTTAAATATTCTGTGCTTGTTTAAATAGGTAAGTTAACACAGCGACAATTGGTATTGCAATTCTACTCGACGCATCTACGTGCCTCATGTTCAATCTGGTAACTAAATTCTTTTAGAAGCATAGCCCATCTAGCCGCTCTCAGTGCAACATCTCCTTTTTCATTGTTGTGGCAAAAGCATTGCAGTCGGTGACAATCTTAACCCTCCTTCGCAGAACGTAAACTCTCCGTTTCTTTACGGCGTGTATTAGGGCGAGAACTTCTAGGTCGTAAACGTTAAAGCGTGGTTACGCTGAGTTTGCATTACGACTCATGTATTGCACTAAATGCATTTGTTGATCGTTACTATCCCGTTGCAAGAGCAATAGCTCCGAATTCGTCCTTACTAGAATCGGAATGAATCTTCGTATGCCCCTTTGGTTCAAATAACTTCAACAGTGGAGTATTTACCAAAATTTATTTTAATGCTTTAAATTCATTTGGCTGTTCGGTTTCTATTTTAAATATGGCCTTCTTTGTTAGCACTTCTTACTACTTTTGTCCACTCCTCTTATAGTCTTTGCTCCCGCTAGACATCGCGTGTATTTTTTTATGACGTTTTTTTAGTAGCCCACGTGCGACGAATATCACACCTTTTCCGAAAGTCGCTGTCTGAAGAATCAACGAAAGAAGTTTTTCAACTTTAAAGCGTTTAAAGGATTTGCAAAGTAGTGCAACTGGAGAACAGCGGCTGAACGGTCTTGCTCTTTTGAATATTCGCAGGGAAATCGACGATTTGCTGAAAAGGGTAGAAACATAAACTGTGACTTCTCCATAAGCATTGCTCTGGAACCATTGATCATGTATCTCAGGAGTTAATAAACTGAATCTAAAACACTTCTTCTGGTGTTTTTCCTATTAAAACATAACTAGAAATTATATCAATTTTGACAAATAATGTTTAAAGTTCAGGGCTCGACTTATAATTATTTAACCCCCCTGAAAATATTTCTTGCTACGCTATTGCGAAGGACCATGCTGCGGAATCCTGGTCGGAGCTAAGAGCTGTCGCGCAAAACAGAGTCCGCTGGAGGGCAACTGTTTCCGCCCTATGTCCCATGAGGGATTAAAGGAGTTTAAGAAGAAGAAAATGCTGCGGGATGAAAACGAACCGCGGACGTCTGCGATGGCAGCCGAGGAGCATTAACTCCTAGTACAGATACGTGAGTAAGTACTCCTAGACTACGGTAATATGCGATAAACAAACATCACTCTTTAATATTAATAGTACAATCCTCAAAATTAATAGTACAATTTAAAACAAGAACTAGCCATAAATAATTTCAAATATATATTTTTTGTAATATGAATTGTTACTGCATATCTACTAAGCAATCGCGACAATCACACTTTGATAAAGGTTAATAGCACTTTCTAACCACCTATTCAGCTCTGATGTCCATCTGTTGAATACAGGAAGTCCGCTTTGTGCTCCGCGATGTATGTAGATTGCAGTTGCCATTTCATCTGACGTGTCCATTAATAAATGATTCGCACTTCAATCATATACTGAATACTGGTATCCGCTTTCATACTGTCGGCCTTTATAAAGTGCCAAGGAGTGATGAATTGTTTATAGCTACAATTGTTCACTCGGGTTTTTCTATTTTTCTAATAATCTCAGGTTTATGATTATAGTTCATGATTCCATTTGCTGCAGCAAATTTGTATTGATGATATTTAAAGGGATGTCGTGGGTTTTTAAAGAAGAAAAATATGGTACCTTGGCATTTTAAATTGCTGTTAATATTGTTCTGCAATAGGATACGATTTTCTTTTTATTAATTGACTAGTCTACTCGTACAGAGAATTATATATGAAGTTTCCAAGATAAGCTAAAAATTTCAATAGTGCCATTAATAATTTAGTTAAAATCCTGCTTCCTCTTGCATAATTTTTAGCACAATCTACTATGTAGGGTTTAGCCGCATCACTTGACAGACTGGACGAGTAAAATTGGAAAATACGAAAGAGAAAAACATCTAAAAAATTATTAATTTTCATGCTCCGCCGTCGTCTCGTCCCAAGTCTAGGGTGTGAAAGGAGGAGAGTGGTTGACCTGCCGAATTGATTAGAATCGAGAAACCGAAGAAATTAGGTAAGAAACCGCATGAATACTCGAACTAACTATTCGCGAAATAATGGTACTGTATCCGGGGTAACCAATGCGCCTGCACTGGGGATCAGGGATGCTGGTGAGAAGTGGCCGAACACACAAATTAGTCAAATGGAAGTTCAATTCGCCGCGTGGAATGTACGAACAGAACATCAAGTCGGTCAAAACGAAATGCAAAATTTCAGTTGCTGCGCTATCGGAACTACGACTTACCGGATCCGGGTTATTGACGATGGAACCGCCAACAATCGACGAAACGATGACGCTTTACTATTCCGCTTGCTTTCGTAGATTATGAGAAAGCGTTCGACTCGGTTAATAGGGGCTTTATATGGCAGGCACTACGGCGACGTGGACTGCCTGATAAAATAATACAATTCATAAAAGCCCTATATAACAATTCCAAATGCAGAGTTCTCCATAATGGAAAATTATATGACAGCTTTCATGTGAGCTCAGGAGTACGACAAGGATGCCTACTTTCGCCATTACTATTTCTTATAGTAATAAATGACATCCTTGTCGGCGCTCTAGATAATAGAACAGGCGGCATACAATGGGGTTTGGTAGACCGCCTTAAGGATCTCGACTACGCTGATGATATCTGTTTGCTGGCCCACAGACACCAGGACCTCAAAAACATGTTAAATAATTTGGCAACAGAAAGTAGTCCAGCAGGCTTAAGGTTAAATCCGACTAAAACTCAAGAAATGCGGATAAATGCAGACACTATTGAACGGACAGCGCTGAATAACCGTGACGTGGAACTGGTAAATAAATTCTGCTACCTCGGTAGCATTATTACAGAAAATGGTGGGGCAGAAGAAGACGTCAGTTCCAGAATAAATAAAGCACGAGGCGCATATGCATGCCTGTCCCGCATATGGAGATCAACGGAGATCTCAACTAACACCAAATTGCGGCTGTTCAACTCCAACGTTAAGGCACTTCTTTTGTACGGTTGCGAAACATGGAAAGTCACCCAATTCATCACAGGGCGCCTACAAGTCTTCGTCAACAGATGCCTGCGTCGTATCTTAAAAATCCGCTGGCATGATAGAATTTCAAACGAAGAACTATGGCAAGGTGCCGGCCAAAAAAGTATAGAGGACCAAATCAGGCGAAGGAAATGGAATTGGGTTGGCCACACCTTGCGACGCGAAAACGGAAATCTAGCCAAACAGGCCCTTGACTGGAATCCGCAAGGATCCCGCAGAGTCGGAAGACCTAGAACAAGGTGCAGGAGGACGCTACTAGCAGAATTCGCAACAACTGGGAGATCCTGGTCGGAGCTGAGAGCTGTCGCGCAAAACAGTGTCCGCTGGAGGGCAACTGTTTCCGCCCTATGTTCCATGAGGGATTAAAGGAGCGCAATGATGATGATGATGATTACTATACCGTTAGTGAGAGACGATAGGCCGGCGTCAGGTTTATGGTCGATCAACGGGCTGCCGGTAGCTTTATCGCATTCCAACCGATACCCGAGCGTTTGGCGGTTATAACCATTGGTGGAACGATCAGGACCCATATCTTATCCGTTTACGCGCGAATCGGGACCAGCCTAGCCGCGAACAATGACGACGATCAGGTTCGACAGACGCTGGATATGATACCTGGAACCATTAATCATACTCGCGGGGGACTTCAAAGAAGATTCAAGAGCATATTGAACCGGCTGGGAAGGAACGATGGGCAAATTCGGACAAAGAATAATTAACGACAATCGCTTACGCCTGCTTTCTTTTGTCGGCCAAACTTGAATGGCTAAGAACCAAGTAGTACACGCGGGCATTCTACGGGCAAATTTTGGGCTAAAAAAGAATCTTCTCCAAATGTATTGTTGAATTTGCTTTATGAGAACTTGAACATTATCGTTGTAACCTACAATGAATGGTCCTTTCGATATATCCTATAAAATTATAGATGCACAAGGAGAATGAGCTCGCCAGTCGTCGGTTTTGTTGTACGTTAAGTATGTGGTGTGTTGTGTGAAAATATCTTCTTCTCTATATCTATAAAAATCTCGTGTCACAGTGTTTGTTACCGAACTCCTCAGAAATGGGTTGACCGATTTATATGAAATTTTTTGTGTATATTTAGTTAGTCTGAGAATAGGTCGTAGGCTATTTTTTATACCTTTAACCAAAGAAAAAAAACAGCTGAAAAATCCAAAAAAAATGGTAATTTTAGGAATTTTCACTTCATTTTAGTTTTAATAGCTTCATGGCCTACCTATTGTTTGACAGTTTCGTAAATGTAAAATTATTAAATTGAATCATTCCGTCTAATGAAAATTTCAAATTTACGCAACTGCCAAACAATAGGTAGGCCATGACGCTATTGAAGCTAATGCTGTAAACATGCTAAGGGCGAAAATAGTTTCCACAGCGACTGGCAAAAACGAATAGAACACACAGCTTTTCTATGAGTATGAAGGGTGCAGCACAATATGCAGACCACTCGACGACGAGGTCGCCGAGAGTGGCGACTCAATCAATCCAAGTTCTATTTCGTAGCCGTCCCCCTCAAAGTTGCCTGGGCGGTGTGACATGGGATTGTGTTGCTATTCTCGTATGTTCCTGTGCGCGTGTGTAGCATTCGGATGTCGAAGATGATTTTTCTTGTGCGTGCTTTTTAATTTGTGTGCATCGTCGCCGTCGCCCTTAGCATGTTTACAGCATAAACTGAAATATAATAAACAATATAGTATACCTTAAATATACTTGGCGGCCGTCGCAAGAGGGCGGACTACCACTTTCTTCGCAAACACCCCGACATGGGTATCAAATGGAAGGGTATGACAAGTAAAATACAATAAACAATGTAGTATACTCAATATACTGTTAGATCCATGGCGACTGTCTCCAGAGGGCGGATTACCAATTTCTTCACAACCCCCTCGACATGGGTATCAAATGAAAGAGTATGATAAGTAGAATCTAATAAGCAATATAGTATACTCAATAGACGGGTTTAGATTCATAATTTGAACCGATACCTAAACGGCTGGACTGATTTTTCAAGCTTATGAACTTCGTCCATGTGAGAAATCTTGCGATCGATTTTTCGACTTCTTCCCGATATCCGGTGATGCTCAAATTAGGCACACACCTTTGGTTCTAAAGGCAATACAATAAGTGTATTTAATTTTATGGTACATCCAATATGGCGGCCACTATAAAATGGCGGATTAACTTTTTCTTAACAATCTCCCGACATTGGTTTCAAATGAAAGAGTGTGACGAGTAGAATTCAATAAGCTACATATGTGGCGTCATTTTAAATCCAATATGGCGGCTCCACAAAATGGCGTATTACCTTTTTCTGTAGCTCCTCGATAAGTTTAACGTTTAACAGTTTCACGTCGGTTCGGTATTTATCATGCTGCGAAACATCAATAATTCACCAAGACTTTGCAATGGCACCAGATTGTCTGTGAAAAAGCTTATGAACAATGTGATCGAAGCTACCATTATCAAGGGAAAGTACCAAGGCGAAGATATTTTTATTCTGAGAATTTCAATGAGTACGAATGATTGGACGCACAAGCCGCGTCGGCTGCAACATGGAAATGCCGCCGCCAGAATGATCGATACTGAGCCGAAATTTTGATGGCTCATTTTACACTCTCTGCGGGTGTCAATAACCAAAACTGTCAAATTTGGGAAACAGAGAAACACGACATTCACGAAAAACCACTGCACGACAAGGAAGTCACTGCCTGGGCCAGAGTGGGCTCAAAAACCACCATCGGACCATTTTTCTTCAAAGCTCGAGAAATCCCGGGGCGGCGCACGCTATCATTGGATGTTAGTGCACTTTGTGTGTCCGAAAACGCGTGAAAAAGGTCTGGCGAGTAATATATAATATCTGACCACAGATTCGTAATCAGCCGCCAAAAAAAACCCTTTATACAAGTTTTGGTGAAAATTGATGACGTTTCAACTATATCCAGGGCAAAGAATTCAATAAATATCGTAAAAACGCTCTCCTGCCTCCACGGCAATCTTATACCCGCAACACCAGATTAGCCCACTCGTCTCATTCCCTTCACCTGCAACTACCCTTTTCACGCACTCAACAGGACATGAATTCGTTTGTTAATAGAACAACTCGACTGTGGAATAACCTCTCGCAGTCAGTATTTCCGAACTCCTACAACATCCAAGAGTTCAAACGCAGGGTTCATCACCACCTTCTTCAATACCCCCCCGTACCTTTTAATCCTTAACCTATGCCCCCCCCCCTCATCCCTCCCCCGTACTAAGCTTACTGCTAGACATTGCACCATGACGTGACAAATGACATGACGGACTAGTAGTACAAAGGGTGACTCCTGAGCTTAGCACTGCCACATAAAAAAAAAAAAAAAAAAAAAAAAAAAATTAAAGATTATAAACAAATACTCATAACTTTCGAAATCCTTAAGAGCCCATCGAGATTTTTGATGGAGGTGTTAGAGTGACTTCTCCCGAACATTTTGACACCAAAAACGTCCATTTTCGAGATGGGGTATTTGAGAAATTGAGTTTAAAAGTTTTTTTTTGCTATTTTTTGACCTTTTGACCTTGAATTCGAAAATATGTTTATGTTTTTCAGCAAATTTGCTACTGGTGGTTTGTAAACAACCCCTCTGACCTGAAAACATGTAAAACCTATCACAAATGTCGGCCCCAACGAAAGATATAGAGCCAAAATCGGAGAAAGAAAGTCAAAATTCGTAAAAATCCCTAAAAACCGCATTTAATTTTTTTGTCCACAGAATGTTAAAAAAATTCTAAAAAAAAAATTTTTGTAGCCTTAAATAGTTGCCCAAAGTCCCTGTGAAATTTCAGCCAAAACGAAAGGGGGTCGAAAAATTTTGTCCGATTTGACCAGGAATGTCCCATATACAAACGTATACCCGTCGCGGGGTGCATATGGGTGTGGTGTACGGCCGAACTGTCCTGCAACGAGCCTTCTGATGCCCTTCAAATGGCCGAGGACTTTGTTTCAATCAATTTTGGTATTTGCAAGTTGTAAGGCCTAATTTTATTTTTATTTGAGGTCGTGGGCACTCCGTATATGGAATCAATATTTTTTTTTAAGAATTTATTATGAATTTCTTCAATATTCAAGGTTCACCAAAAATTTTATGCAATTGTTAGGGAATGCAATCAATGCTTAAATTGGATGTTCATACGCTCGAACCCGGATGTTTATACGCTGGAGATGGTAATTTTCCTAAAAATCATCTATACAAAATGATGTTTTTATTAGTAGCTTCATTAATGTGACGTAATAAAAATAATCATAGACGAAACAACTTATTTACAGCAATTATCTGTAATTAGTAGATGTAATTAATATTTTCTTTGAAAATATCCTTATTATGAATCAGATTCCTTTAAGCTGAATTGTTTTTCTAATGGGCCCGCCCATTGAATGGCAGTGTCTATTCCCGCACTTATTAGGCCATATTCATCATAATTATTACGTTGAAGTGGCATGTTGTTTTCCTTTTTTTCCGTTCTTATATCATCTTCTCCAAGAAATCTATTATTTCCTATATTTTTTTGTATGATATTTTCTCATATTTCATTAAGCTTCTATTCATGGGAATAATACCGAAATTATGTTTAAATTAAAGCCAAATATCTCTCGTAATAATTCCAGCTTTAATAAATTTATGTCATCTTTAAGCTCTCACCTATATATGTTAGAACTGCATGGATTCACATCCTATTACAGCTAATACCCCCCATATATATTCGAGAGTATATGTATTGTAGTGTAACTTAAGTTAGTAGCCAACATTAATATCAAGTTCAAAGCATGTAGGCAATGTTTCATCCAAAAGGAGATGTAGTTTAGGAATGTTATACCAAGGACCAATAGCCAAACTCGTACCACCAGTGGTCCAGGAGCGATCCTTGAATTAATTTGTGAATGAATCTTGTTAACGTGTAACAGATGAATAATTAAGGACCTTCCATAGGTCATGGTGTCCTCGTCCATTACCCACAACAACCTTATATACAAAGACTACCCCCATACAAAACAAGATTTTGTGAGCGTGATAACCTTGTGCCTAGTTAATTTAAGCCTAGATATAGGAACTAGAGGATTTAATTAAAAAGGAGTATATGTATATATTGCCCAGCTTTCTTTAATCTTAAGGAAAATGAGGAAAATATTCATTTGGTATGAACATCGTTTCGGGGCTTAATAGTAGTGCTTTCTCCCCAAAAAGAACAAAAACAACAAAATAACGAACAAAGAAAACTGTTCGTACAAAAGATCAAGCTTCTCTCACAAAGAAGTTGAATTCTGGAAATTCCGTTTTGTGGCCCGACCGCCATTTATTTTTTTTTTGTTTTGCCTGCTTCAACCGCCCATTTTGTCTCATACCCCCAAAATCGGCATTCTGCAATAAATAAAAGAAGGAGGAAAATTTCTTTTACCCGCTTGATTCGAATGGAATTTAGCTTCTCTCTTTCTCTTTGTAATATCAGCCGCAGAGTCCAATCTTGTAGAAAGACTGTGAAGCGTTTTCTACACCACCACAGAGCCTAGGCTAGAAATTAATAGGTTTTCTGTCTACGGAACAAATTAAAAAAGAAAATTCGACTCAGAATGCAAACAATTTTCTATAGAGAGAACGGCTGAAGACTAAAGCAGAACGTGGAACGTGGAACCCGTCATTGGAAATTAAGTGGAAGCTTTGTTGTGGGCGGTGCATTTTATGGTCACGTTCTACGCTAAGTAGGAAATGTTAAAAGGCAGTTAAAATGCAAAGTAGATATTGTTACAGAGTTTTATTACTTTTAATTAAAGTTACATTAAAAGGAGGGAAGTATTTTTTTTTATGGACAAAAAAAATCGGGGGTGGAGAGTTCCTGTAGAGTTTCTTACTGTGCTACGGAAGTTATTTATAATGGCGTAAGATTGCTCTGGAATTTAATGCAGTTATGTAAAGGATGTATTATCACCGAATTATATAGCTGAGATTCATGGTAATAACTGGCTGTAGAAGATCATAATTAGACTCCATTTCAGAGCAATTTATAGCTTTTAAAAAGGACGGTTCCAGAAAAATAAAGGATCAATTATAAAGTTTCTTTGGATTTTGTGAGAGGATGAACTCAAAGTTGCAGGTTAGAGAAATGTTTCTCAAAATCATTTTGGGGAAAGTGTGACTTTCGCTGCCCAACAAAACCCAAAACTCACCGCGTATTTACTAAGAAAAACATCATGACATCCGGGCCTCATATCTTCGAATTCGAACATTTCAAAATTTATATCAACATTCTTCAACTAAATGATTTATTTTTTTCGATTGTTTTTTTTTTTCGAATGGTTAAATAAGAAAATGTATCACTAAAATATAAATCAACGCGCACCACATACATATACTTCACGTACATCAAACTGACGACTGGCGAGCAGCGTTGCCATCTCTTTCCTCGAAAGACCACTAGATTCGACTTTTAAAACCACCAGAAAACCACTAAAACATTTTGCTCTTCGCCAAAAGTAACTAGATATTCCACTAACTCTTAAATTCCTCAAACTTAATGTTTCAAAAGCGAAGTTTAAGCGGAAATAATCACACTAATTAAAAAAATAATAATGACTACTACATGCTATAAAATATCAATATTTTAATAAACAGTACTATCGCTTTGACCAATTATTATAACCTGGCTTCCCCGCCGAACTGCGCAGGTTCGAGCAAATTGGTGAACAGAACTTTAAATTAACCTCAGTTCGCATACGTTTTCCACATATTCAACTGAGAATAAAACAAACCTCAGTTGACCCAACTGGACTAGAACTGAAGAAACGTAAAAACTCGATGTAAAGAGAGTATTCAACAGGAATAGTGGAATGCCATTCTAGTAAGCTTTTACATTTCTAACTTGTGGGGGAAAAGCAACAACCATTTCATGCACGAGCTGAACATGAACTGGACTTTAACTGCACATTATTGAACTGAGGTAGGTGAAGCCGGGGCATTAGCCGGCACTCGTAAGAGTATACACGGCTCTAATAACGCATCTTGACGGCTTAGTTGGTTAATTGGGGCACCAAAGTTTTACTAAGCTTGGGTCTTTACCTAGCGGACGACATACCTCCTTGCTCCGTCTGGTAATCTGGCATTACCGGCGTCACAGCCCTTGTCAGCTGGTTAGCGGGATCCACTATTTTCAGGAGGCATAAGACTCCAATGAGAATATCTTCCACTAACCCCGACGGTTTCCTCTGAACTCATACAACATCAAGAGTTTAAACTCGAATCGACCACCCACTCATGCATATTCTTGACAATGTTCGTGCTCCTAAAGCTTTTCAACATCGATTTTTGAATGCAGTAAAATTACTAATGAAAAAGCATAAGTGGCCGGACAATTATTCAAACCGAGTTACTCTTGATCTTTCTTTAAACTGCTGGACTTGATTCTAAAATTTGTTGGCATTTTTGGTTTCATTCCATTTCAGAAGATGGATTTTACGCCAGTGTTCATCAACTTTGACAATATACTCATGGTTTTTATTTAAGGGACAGTAATAAGTTTTGTCTTATTATGGTTTAGTTTTAGTGCATGGCCAATACTAATTTTGTATAGTTGTATATTTTCCTATTACCACCAGAAAAAACCACTAGCCGCTAGATACGATTTTTTCCCCACTAAAGGCAAGTCTAAAACACCAGTTCTAGTGGTAAAACCACTAAGTTGGCAACGAGCACGTTCCTCTTATGCATCGATAATCTTGTAGAATGAACGAGTAAGAAGAAGAACAGTAGTATTCCAAAAACATCTTTTTCGGGAAATTAAAAAAAAACTGTATACCAAAAGAACTTGAAGTTTAAGACAAAACGTATTATTGTAAATCTGTAGATCTATGGGTCCCAAATGTTATCTACTATTTACCATAATGTATCATGGAATATTATCTTTCTTCTACTTAATAAAAGTTTTTCTTCTAAAATAGGTATAGATATCTGTTTTAGCGTGAGGTCGTGAAGGCTTATGTAAGCTTTACGATATAACTCGGCGCGACAGGTGCCTTTCATGGCGTTGTACTTGAAGGATGACTACTTTTGTTTTGAATCACCTGTTAAGGGGCGATGGCTGGCCACTTCATGTTTGTCAATGAGGCCTAGAAAGTGAGTGTCCTTTCTATTTTTAGGACGCCCGTTATAAACAGTATTATAGTTATTATAGCCTGCTATTCCTCATGAGTAAAACCTTCAATACACTTTTTCTTACAACCACAATCTGGGCCCGTTTTCCTAGCTTCTACTAGATATCCTTTGTGGGTAAAAAACTCTTCTCCTTTTGCCCTACTTACTTCTTCATTCTCTTTGAAATGCCTTTTTCTGTATACCTTGCTGATCTTTCTTCTAGGCTCGTCTGTGTCAGTTTCAGAGTCAGATGACATAGTTTATACTAGACTTGGCATTTGCTGAAAAGCTCAAATAATTATTATTACTATTGGCCCTCCGCCTCCGCAGATTTCATCATCATATCAAAATAAAACCCGGTTTTATAAGCAAGGGGTCGAAAGGAACGTCCATCATTTTCACCCAAAATTTTTCTGATATCATGGTCCATTACACTAACACAAGCATATTTTCGTTTTCGGCAGTGTATAAAAATTTGCTTGCACCCAGCACTACTTCTAGTCTACTACATAGGCATTACAATCGTTACACGGAAATGATGGAGAAAGGTCATTCCAGCTCATATTAAAACCTGTTTGCAACGATGGACAACTCTGCGAAGGGCCTCGGTAGTCTAGGGGTAAGGCGCCTGACTGCTGTCCCAGAGGTCCCGGGTTCGAATCCCGGCCAGCCCCAGGGTCCTTCGCCTTTTCCACTTTCCCAATTACATAACTTCCCTTCTCTCTTCTTCCCTCTTTACATTCCTTCTGTCATAGCCTTTCCTAGTCCTTCCCCGCTCCACCTAGCGCATGTCATCGGTTGGTTGATGAGATTCAACTCGTTTCAGGAGGCATAACACTCCAGCGAGTTGTTCTCGATGCCCCGATGTCAGAGTCGCGAAATGGTTGAGAGTAGGTGGAATAAGAAAATATCGCGGCCAGGTTGTGACAGTTCCTTCCTCTCTCTTCTTTCTTTCTCTCTTCTCTCTATCTTCCGGCTAGAGCTGCTGTTCGACGGTGTATACGGAAAAAATAGATTGTCGACAGTACAAAGGGACTTTCCCTAAGCCTTTAGTCTGCCACAAAAAAAAATTACATACAAAGTATTACTATAATAAAATCTTACTTACACTTATTGTTAAACACAGCTTTTGACAACGGCGAGCATGCCTTCTGAGTGGTAGAACAGTAACATTCCTGAAATGTTATCTTTTTTCCACACATTACAAACACAAAAGCATTATTCAACATGCAGGATCGACGGGAATATTACTCAGGTTCCGTTCAACGATAGACCTACATTTAAATTAACCCCTTCAGACCTGGTGCCCATTGTAATGTACACTGGATTAGAACTTCAATATCTAACTTAAAATATTAACGATATGACTGCAACCACATTACGTGTTTAGCTTTAGGCATTTATTTGATCAAATTTTGTTAATAACCTCCATCTATACGATTTTAGTCGAAACACATAACATAATTCGTGGTGCATCAACAGGCGGGAAAAATATTTTTTTTGGGTTTCAGGAAAAATTCAGGTCTGAAGGGGTTAAATGGCTATCTAAACCGATTTTTGGTATTTTTGGAATATTACTGTTCTTCCACTCACACGTTCAATTCATCCTTTTTCAAATGAAATTCACCCTTTAGTACATCTAATTCACCCGTTCGAAAATTAAATACTTCTACATTATATATTACTAACTAGAACCAGGTGCGCCCCGCTGCACCCATAAGCCAATAGTATGGCGCGCGCCAAAACAATTGGGAATCCCAAAATCGCGTTTCGATTGGCAGTGAGAGTCCTAACTCCCACAACGAACGTACATCCGCAAAGAAAAGTGTCACTCCGTTCGTTAAAACCCAAGTCACCGGCTGATTTATATTCCCAATCACAGAGTCTTGTGTTTACTCAACCGGGCATACTAGCTGCAGACGCCGTGCGGGCTAGTGCGAATCTGCTGCCTGCTAGCTGCGGACGAGTTTCATTTTTACTCGGGAATTGTTTAAAAAACAATAAGTCAGAGTTATTTAGCTTTGGATGTTCCCTTATTTTGTACCAAAATTTCAATATTTGACTTCATTTTATTGGATAATAACTAATAAAACACATTTTTTATTTAAACCAGCTTTACTTCACTCCATAATAATCAACGTGAAATAAAAAATTATAATCATGCTATAGTAAATGGGGGAAAATCTGAATCACCCTCTGTTTTGCACCAAACGTTTATCGAAAACATAGGTGGTAGATCCAAATATTTCTATAGCGCTCTTGTTTTTCGTCGGAGCTGATCGTAACATGCACCATACGATAGCATATTTTTTTACATACAGTAAGGGGAAAATAGTCGAAAAGCGGAAAATTGGATATGTCCCCCTCTTTGAGCAAGCTCCTCAATTGTTGATTAAGCTTTTAAAAAAGTATATATCGTTAATAAGTCAAAAAGAAATGAGCCGATCTTCCTGAAATTGTTTGTATGTACATAAATACAGGGTGTATCAGTGAAAATGTCGAAACGCCTGGCTTTAGATCGATCTTGGATCGTAATGGTTTAGTCGCTAGGGCGTTTTGAATTTTTGTTTTATTATCAGGACAGCATAGACACCATCTTTAAGAATGTATTTCGATCCTCAACGTCGAGGATGTATTTCCTTTAGGTTCTGCATATCCGAACTAAGACGAGTGATGGATTTTAAGTGCTCTATTGTATTGTCATTGTTATTGTTCTCTTCTATTGAAGAGAGTTCGGAGTTGCCTTCATAGTAGAAAACAAAGTGAAATCACTGATACTGGACTTCAAGCCAGTAAATAATAGAATCTGTACGCTTCGGGTTAAAACAAGACTACATAAAATTAGTCTATTAAACGTCCATGCGCCCACAGAAGATAAGACGGATGAGGAGAAAGAGGAATTCTACCAGGAGCTAACAAATGCTATCAGATTAATACCGTCAAACGATATTAAAATGGTGCTTGGAGACATGAACGCCAAAGTAGGAAAAGAAGAGGAGTTCCTAGGAGTCATGGGAAAGCACAGCCTACATAACGCTACCAATGACAACGGTAGTAGCTCGAACTCAATGGAAGTAAGAAGAGCCTGAAATCAACAACAAATGGGAAAAACTAAACAACAACGTACAGGAGGCAGCAGAAGAGGCCCTAGGCTGGGCCCCCAGACAGACTAGAATTGATTGGTTTTTTTTTTGGAGTTCATCGCTCATCGGATGGAAGTCCTTAAGCTAAAAAGAAGAACTGCAGACAAGCTGTGCAGAAAAAAGAAAAGAGAGTATCTAAACAGGAGGATCCTACAGATACAGGAAGACTTCAACCAAGGGAGAATTAGGCAAGCTTACAAAGGAACACGCCAGGTCAGCAATAAGTTTCAGCCAAGAACGGATATCTGCAGAGACATAGACGGGAACCTATTAGCAGACCCGGATAGGATAAAAAAAGATGGAGACAATACTTTCAAAACTTATTGAATTTAATCCAACCCAGCAGGAAAAAGAGGCCTCCACGAGTAATGTAGGATGCCTCCAAGGAGAGGTATTAATACCTCCGAAATACCTCCCTTTGCCATGATTTTAACATTAGCATGTCATTGGAGGAGAGGGCTCCTTGTGACCTCCAAAAAAGTCTAAAGAGAGTACTCCTTTAGAACTCTCAATGGAATTGAGTTGGAGTACTCCGTTAAAACTCGTTGCAGATTGAAATTGCAGATCTCCTCTTGAGTTCCAAAGTGATATGAAAAGGAGGCCTCTTTTTAGCTTTCAAATATTTCTGTTAAAATATTTCATAAGAAAAGAATGTATTTACGTAATTCAAATATTTTTAATTCAGCATTATTTTTTATATTGCATATTAATTTGGATTCACTTATTCGTATTCAGTTTGTTGTTTTTAATTTGTAGGTTTTTCTGTAAAATTTTCCTTTTTCCAACGTGACGGCTGCCTTCATTGCTTTCTCAAACTCCATATACCCAAATTCATTGCTTTTTACTGCTTCTATAAGACAGCGATTATTTATAAATGCCGAAAAATATTAATAATAGACTTACCAAAAAAATGAGTATTAAATAATTTAAACTGTTTCAAGGGAATTCGATTTTTTCGTCCATCCCAATTAAGCTTGAGTATTATATCTGGGTCGAATATTTGCCCAAAAACTTGAGGTATTTTCGCCTTCCCTATAAATTCTTTTATATACGCAACCTGTAAAAAAATTAGATCAATTGATAAACCAAATAAATCAATATAGAACCAAATAAATGAGAAACTTACCACATCTTTCTTGTTTTCATTTTTTAAGAACTCTTCAGAGTTCTCGAGGTCTTTAATTGTTTTTATAGGAATAAAGTCGTAATTATGTCGTGCAGGAAAAAGTTTTGCCGACATTTTTTCTAACATTATATTTTGGTAGCCCACCATTTCTTTCAATTCTTCTAGTTTATGGTTTAATACATTAATTTTTTGAAGTAGTTCTTCATTTTTGTTATCTCCATTGTCGTTTTCTTTGTTCGCAGCTAGAATAATAATTAACCAAATTAAGTAGTGATTTAAAGCCAATACTGAAATTGTTTACCTATATTGTATTTACTTGTAGAAAGAGGCGTTGCTGTGTATGGCGTGGCTTTAAACAGCGATTTTTTCAATGAATTTTCCATTTTCCTGCTTAATAATATATAAGGATTAAAAATAGTATGATTTTTGAACACAATGGTGTAAAATTGGCACTAAAACAAGGGAATTTCCATTAGGTATACAGAAAATTTTGCATAATATCTCTTCTATTTTGAACTTTTCTGGAGTCTCATTAATCTCTTCTACACAAGTTATACCTAGAGCCGTTTTTGAGTCGACAGGAATTTCAAAAAAGGTTTTGGTGTCTATGAATCGGAAACCGATCACGTAGTTAACTCCTTCCTCAGAACAAAAACCGGCAACTTTGATCGGTATCATGTCTTTTATGTAGCAAAAATTATTTGGGGGTGTTCAGAAAGAAAAAATAAATCAAAATAATAGCTTTTAAATATTGGAGCACAGGTTATAGAGAATTTTTTATCTGAAGATTTGTAAAGTCCATACTTATTTTCTGATTTTTCATCAACTAAACTCCTTTCTATCATTCTGTTATGTAATTGCTGGGGAATTTCAGTTGGCTTTCTGCAGTCTTTCTTTAATATTTGCATAAAATTTTCCTATTTATATGATGAAAAATTGTCTACATTACCATTCATCTGCACAGATTCAGTCAAGTGCAACAAGCAATGTACATTGTAGCTAACTTTTTCCTCACCATATAATATTGCAAAATCCTGCACAAATTTTTGTAACATTTCCTGTACACAATTTAAATTTGATTTGCAATTTGCTGGACAAGAAATCAGTCTATATGAGCTGTGCAATAAAAGGATATGATAATATAAATCTTCATTGATTATATCTTTTAATACTACAATGCTTGTATATAATAAAAATTGTCTGAACTCGGATGCTTTCCATCGATGATGTTCTTCTATAGTTCTCGGCTTCCTGCAAAATTCAGCTGGTACGAATTTTCGTACTGAAATCAACCTTCGGTTCAGTTCTTTTTTTTTATCGGCACTTAACTTTATTGTCTTATGTTTTCCACTTAGAATTAACGTTAAAAGTTTTTTTGTAACACCCAGATCTATTAGATGCATAACATCCAGCGGAAATTGAGATATCATTTTAATATTCAATGGTTCCAAAGGATGGATATCATTGTGAAAAATTTCCGAGTGGTGCAAAACATCATTTCTGCTTGTAAAATCATTCACCCTTATTCCACACTCCGACGTAATGATATTTTTTCTCCGAATCCCGAATATGACATTCCGCACTCCTAATCTTTTTTTCGGAACTTTTTGTTATTCTAAACTCCGACGAACTTAAAAACACCAAACACCAAAGAGTTCGAAAAAAATTGTTTTGACATTTAACAGCTGTTTTTCGGAGTAAATCGAGAAGGCTCCAATAAGGCAATGCTTTAACGCGGACCGTTCGTGGTGCAGAATATCAGAATATGTTACGTCGTAGCGTAAAGTTTACGTCGTAGAAGTCTTCCGACGGAGTGTGGAATAAGGGTGATTATCTGTTCTCAATTCTCCCGAAATGATGCTGTATGCTAAAGTTTTATTAATTTTTTACCCTTCTGCGTGCATTTCGGACACCCATTTGCGGATGTGTGACCAACTGTTCCGGTTAAAAATGCTCTAGCTGGACTGTCGCATGTAAAAACTCTTATGTCGATTTCGAATATTTTTCCATTGATCAAAACTCCTTCGTTTTTCAAGTGTACCTAACATTTCTTCAACAAATTTAATCAAAAATTCCTTAACACTTCCTGGTTTTGAGGCACCTTTGAAAATGCCAATTACAAATGGAGATATTTGCCTGTTGTTCGGAAGACTGCCTAATATAGGCCACACTGTCGTTGAGGAGCTTTTGAATAGGGGCAAACCATCGACACAAATATCAATAAGAACTTTGTAATTTGGTTTTAATATTTTTAGTTTTAACAAATGCAAAGCGTTTTGAATGCCAAAATGATAATATTGGCCGTTTGAAACGTCACTTATTTCAAATGGAGGTATTTCTTTTGCAAAAAAACTTTTCATGCTTTTTGGAACATCCAGTCCCTATTCAGTTAAAATATTAAGCAAATGGTCACATGCATCACGCTTAATTCTATAATTAATAGCCCAAGATTTCAATTTATCTAGTAAGGGACGTTTTTTTTTTCAACAATATTTTCGGCTTCTAATTCTGCAGGAGCCTCTGCATTCAGAATATTTGAAAATCCGGCATTATTGTTACATGAACTGTATTCTTCAAATGTACAATCTGAACTAACTGCATGGTTTTCCTCATTATTTTGAGCATTATCATACAATTTCCTTATTTTCAACTTAACAAGCCTTTTCATGTGCCTTCTAGAAACGCCACAAATGTGTTTTGACATGTTAAAAAAGATATCCTAAATGCAAACTCATGGAAAACATCTACGTACCTGTTTTTTTAATTACTTTATATTTTTCACTCACTTCTTCTAACTTTTTAACTTCTTTTGATAGTTAATTCAATTTTAAATCAATTAATATTTTCCCCACTGCGCTTCGCACTGCGATTAGACAAAGAATGACGCAATCCGATTTTCTTTTATGTAAACCCTTTTTTTCTTTTTTCTTTAATAGATGCGTTCTTTTTCTGTTTTTAAGTACTTGGGAGAAAAGAAGAAGTCGGAGAACTCCCGAGGGAGAAATAGTAAAAAAGCAGAATAGAAATCCATCAGTTAATGAGTTATAAACGCAGCCCACGGTTTAAACTCTCGAATCAATAACTGAAAACCTATTTGGGAAGGTTCCTCTATCCATCCTCTACGGATGTTTCCCAAATTTCCTGCTGAAAACCTATTTGGGGTGGCTCCTCTATTCATCCTCTAGGGAGGTCTCCCAAATTTCCTGCTGGGAAGGAATAAACGAAGACTTACAGGCGGATGCAATGGTAGTCCCTCAAGATAGTATTCCAATAGAACCACCAGCACTGGATGAGGGACGGGAAGCTGTGAAAAGACAAAAAAGCAAAAAATCGATGGAATCGCAGCTGAGCTACTAAAGGAAGGAGGACCGCAACTCTTAAGAAACTTACACGAACTCATATGCAACATCTGGAAGGAAGAAGTTATACCAGATGACTGGAAGAAAGCGATTATACGTCCAATCTACAAGAAGGGAAATAAATTCAGCGAGGCATCTCACTTCTCAGCACCAGCTACAAAACCTTCACAGCCCTTGTGAAACAAAAACTAGAACCTATAGCGGAAGGCCTTATAGGAGAATACCAAGCTTCAATACCCCTTCAAGCTGGAACGACTGATAAAATGTGCAACGAATAGCTCCCTGGCGAAAGTAAGGATCCAAAATGCAGTAACAGAAGAGTTCGAAGTGCGACAAGGACTTACATAAGGAGATGGACTAGCCCCCATGCTTTTCAACTTGGCGGTAGAATGGGTGATAAGAAAAACGTTAGTACAGAGAAGTGCGTCCATAGCAACGCAGTCTGTACAACTACTTGGATATGCGGATGACGTGAACATCGTGGCAAGGTCCTTCTTGGCAGTAAAAGAAGTCTATGCCGAATTGGAGAGGCGGTCAAGGACATAGGGCTGAACATCAACGAAGAGAAAACAAAGGTGATGCAACAATCCAGAGCTGGAAGGTTTAGAATGGGAAAAAATATAACCATCGACGAACGCAATCTAGAAGTAGTCGATAAAACAGTCTACCTTGGCTCTACAATTACAAAAAGTAACGATGAAAAGGAAGAAATAACTAGACGAATACCACCTGCTAATAGAGATTTTTATGCCCAAAATCCAATCCTGCAGATTTTTGCACAGAAAAACGAAACTTTCACTCTACAAAACGGTAATATACCAGTACTGTGCTATGGCAGCGAGATTGGACTATGACCCAGGACATAGAGGAAAGAGTCAACAAGTTTGAGAGGAAAGTTCTCAGATGCATAATAGGCCCAACGAGAGAGGATGGAATATGGCGAAGGAGAAACAACAACGAGTTGTATGAAATTTTTGACGACTCACAACTCTCAACGTTCATAAAAATCAACAGACTAAGACTAGCCGGCCACGCAATTAGGATGGACGACAACCGAATTCCAAAACGGCTTATGGTGGCAGATATTCCAGGCAATAGACCAGTAGGTAGACCCAGGAGGATATGGATGGACTCTGTGACGGCTGACGCAGAGACAATGCTCAACATTCGGAACTGGAGAACTGTTGCAAGGAACCGTGAAACTTGGAGAAATGCCCACATAAATAAGGCTCGATTTGGGCTGTAACGCCATTGGATGGATGGATTATATTTTCATCAGACAGGGTTGGAAATTGGATTGGGCATACCCAAAGAGAGAAGATAAGTAAGAATGAATGAACGAGCTGCAGAGCTCTAGCCTGTTAATTGGTAGCTGGACGCCTGAATCTCTAAAATTCCTCACTTTTTCGAAACATTTCATTTTAATTATATTTAAAAAAAGCATCTCTACCAAAAATGCTACAAAAAAATACATCTACCCTTAAAGCTGAAAAGTTAATAATTACTCGCATTCACTAATAAGTACCTTAAAAAAATTCCTGGAATGATTTCTTCTTGTAAAAACTCTGAAATACCAGCATTTAATTGAATAAAAAATAAAAACAAAAATAAAATAACATCACAGCCGCCATGTTAAAAAATTATATATGTGGGCATTTTCTCCCTGCTCTGAATCACTACACTACAAAAAAAAAGAAAAAAATAATGCATGTGAAGTTCAGGAAGCACAGTTTATTTTAATTAAAAAATTTCACCGACAAAGAGAGAGAGTAATTCTATACAGAATGTATGTTAATTAATTTATTTACAAACCGGTAATCAGCTGCAGTTCGGCATGCTTAATTGCAAATTTAAAAGATAAAAGCAGCACGACAGAAATTATCAAAAAGCCACTGCCATATAATCGTTGATGGCAGCGGGGGGCTGGTCAAAGGGCATGAATGAGCAGCATGCAATTGCGGCAGGGTGTCCTTTTTTCGCGTGCCTTTTTGCTTAACGTGTGAATCTATAAACACGATTAAGGTATGGACAATGTTTTTTCCTGCAAAATATTAAAGGACTTCAATTTCCAGGTTATGTAATTAGGGAAAATAAAATGTAGTTTTAAAGAGAGAGGGTTATAGTTTTGATTGGTATTTATGAACTATGATGATTTTGTAGAGTCTAGCCTTTTAAAAATTAGGCCCAAAAGGTTCTTTGAGAGACATGCAATAGAACTACGACTACACTTAGGTTAAACCGAAAATTAGACTGTTGCAGCAACCTTCTCATTGTGACCACTCAATTTGTTGTAGATTCGAACTTCTTAGTTATATCCAACACTAAAAATTCAAACTTTTAATATACTGTGTCGACCACCTACAAATTGAATTACAAGTTTACACAAGCACAACATACAATTTCCACGATCAAAACGGCTAATACGAACACCTCCCAAGATATAGCCTCAATGATGAGATAGCCTGAGTGTTAGAAAAGGTTTTGGGATGATGCGAGTATAAAGAGATTTAGTTTTTACTTTGAGTATTAATGTTTTATATTAAAAAAATATGACAGACAAGAAGAAGATAGAAAGAAGTTCAAAATTAAAGGTTATTACATTTATATAGGGTTGCCATATATCTAACACTCCCCGTCAACGCTATATGATTTCAATGATTTTAATTCGACTCCAAGTCCTTCAAAACAAAAATAATGCTTCGATTGCGGCGTAGGTTTGGTAAGAGCATCCGCCAACATTTTGTCCGTTGATAAGTACTTCAGTTCGGTTGTTCCATTTGAAATAGCTTCTCTGATAGCGAATATGTAGGTGTTAGCGAATATGTAGGTGTTTTGTTCTTGACCTTCTTCCTTGATAGTTGGCTATGTATGAAGCGCTTTGACTATCTGTATACATTGTAATTGGTGAAGATTCGTCGTGTAGCTTCACACAACAGTAGTTTGAAATACGAGGCACGTTTTGCGGCTGAGCTCAATGTTATATACTCTGCTTCTGCGCTAGATGTGGTGACAATTTTTTGTTTTCGAGATTCCCAGTCGATGGTTCCTCCAGCGAAAACGAAGGCTATACCAGATTGTGATTTCCTATCATTGCAGTCTTCAGCCCAATTCGAGTCAACGTAAGCGCAGATCGGTTTGTTTTTGCAAGTATAAGTAATTTTGCAATTAAGTGTACCTTTGAGGTATCTGAGAATGGACAATGCCATGTTTAAGTGCTGCTTGCGCGGATCCTGATTAAATTGAGATAGCATATTCACGGCACAGGAAATATCAGGTCTACTGAATGTCGATAAATGTAAAAGACTTCCGATAAGCTTTTGATAATCTTGTTGGTTGACTGTTTCACCTTCTATTTCGGGATCACTTTCCAATTTTGTTTTATTTGGCAATGGCGTTCTTCTAGCTTTACAGTTTTCCATACCGTAACTACGTAATAAATTTTTAATATAACCAGTTTGGCTTATTGATATTGTACTTAATTTCCTATTATGGCAAATTTCTAGACCTACGGTTAGCTTTGGTTCACCTAAGTCCTTGATTTCAAAACTAGCCTTTAGATGACTCTTTAACTGTTCAAAAATAGAGGTATTGTTCGTAGCTACAATTATGTCATCAACGTATACAGTCAGGTTCGTCATAGTGTTGTCTATAATTTTATAGTAGATGCATCTGTCGTAATTTGAATTACTGAATCCAATTTCACCCAATTTAGAGTCCAACTTTTTATTCCATTGAAAACCTGATTGTTTCAGACCATATATAGCATGTTTTAATTTGCAAACTTTATTTTTATCCTTAATAAAGTAAGGTGGTTGTTCCATATATATTTCCTCTTCAAGATCTCCATAAAGAAACGCAGTTGATACATCTATATGATGCAAATCCAGATCTTTCTCTACAGCGATGGCATATAATAATCGTATAGAACTTATCTCGGCCACAGGTGCAAAAGTCTCAAAATAGTCGATGCCGTAAAATTGTGAATAGCCTTTTGCAACTAGTCTAGATCCCATGTACGATTCCTCTGCAAAAAATTCCACTCGGTTTCCATTGCCCTTCTCCATTCATCAGCATGTTCCGAAGTTTCAATCTCTTTCAGAGATTTAGGGTCATTAATCGCTTTCGCTAACATCGCATTTTCATCTAAATTTTCGTCTACATTTATTGAACCACCTAAACGTGTTGGTCTTAAGGTGCGTTTCCACTGCGGTCTGCAGACAGTGCGCGCACATAAAAATCCACAAAAATAGAGCAAAAAACGAAAAATTTCAAGCTGTGCGGAGACAAAGTTTTCATTGCGTATCCACTAAAATCTTGCAGGAAGCATATGGAAAGTCTCAAACTATGTTCTAAAAGACTGTGCGCGCACTCTGTAGAGACAAGACTTTAGGTGGATACGACCTTGAATGATAAAATTCTTGTGTGCGCACAATGTTTTATGTTTTCCGATTTAAGTCTAGATATATTACCTGTATGGGAATTTTTGAACGTCAAAAACTTATTCTAGTGGTTATGTTGTAGTTAACCACGGAGTTTTTGAACGACAAAAGTTTACCATAGTTAACCATAGTAAGGTATTAGAACGCGCTTAGTGTCGTTTTCAGTCGACGTCGAATTGCGTGAACTGGTCCCAAGTAAGAGCGAAGGCGTCGTCAGCTACAAATATGTAGGGGACCTTGGTTCCTCTTTCCATAGGCTGTCTGGCACCGGAAAATTTAATGTCTTTTTGTCTATCCTTGTGGATAAGGAGGAGTTGTTAAAGACGCCCAATCATGTATTTTTATATTCTTTGAATTCGACATCTCACAATCAGGGCCGGCGCTTGGGGATTTGCGCCCGGTGCACTGTGCCATATTGCGCCCCATAAGCTGTTCATTTTTGAACGCAATGAAGGACGAAGGAAAAGACAAGCACTCACGAAATAAGAGAAAGAATATTCATTATTTCACATTATAGTCTAAGCTCCCATGACATAAAAGGTGCCCCATCGAACACCTCAAAACAATAAAGTGAGATTGGTTGAAAAACATGTAAAGAGCATGTAACGCCCGCCAGACTAGTAAAAATTTGTTAATTCACCCCACTCGGTTGTTAAAAAATGGATGCACTCATATAACACCCAGTAGTGCAAACGCGAGGCTCACCGCCCTCTCCTTATGCATCCACCAGACTACCCTTAACCTTTCCTATTCTTTTTCTATTTTCAGGTCAAGCTTACTACTAGACATTGCACCATGAGTTGAACGACATGACGGTCTAGTGGTACAAAGGGTGATTCTTGAGTTTCACCATGCCACATAAAAAAAACCGCGTTCGAAAACTATTTCTTCAAAATAATCCCCTTGTCTGTCCTAAGATATTTCGTGTTTTCCATATTCATTGGAAAACAAAAGATACTCCTCAAGAAGCTACTTCAAGACTTTTCGAAGTCTTTTTTCAAGTATCCACTGAATTTACATGTCCGCGCACAGTCCCCGCAGAAGTTCTCCGCACCGACCCAGAAGATTTTTCAATGGATACGTTGTGTATCCACTGGAATATCGGTGTGCGTGTGCAGTCTCCGCACTTTTAATCTCCGCACATTTTTTATCTCCGAACATTGAATTTGGTGGAGACACTTTGACGGATAATGTATGGAGATAGTGCGGAGACAACACTCTTGGTGGATACGCAGCTTTAGACATTCCTTTATGTTTTTCATTGCTGTCTGGGCAGCTTGGCGTCTTGGCCTTGGGCTTGCTGTAGCTTCAGACAATGCGTTAAGGTGCGTTTCCACTGCGGTCTGCGGACAGTGCGCGCACATAAAAATCCACAAAAATAGAGCAAAAAACGAAAAATCTCGAACTGTGCGGAGACAAAGTCTTCATTGCGTATCCACTAAAATCTTGCAGGAAGCATGTGAAAAGTCTCAAACTATGCTCTAAAAGACTGTGCACGCCCTCTATAGAGACAAGACTTTAGGTGGATACGACCTTGAATGATAAAATTCTTGTGTGCGCACAATGTTTTATGTTTTCCGATTTAAGTCTAGATATATTACCACGCTTCAGTTGCTATTTGTTCGGCGATATAAAAAAATGAGCTTGGAGGACGAAAATTTATTAATACTATGTACAAATCGAAATGGTTTCCTATGCCGCATTTAAAATTTTTCGCTGGAAGGCACATTCCGAAAGTACAAATTTTATCCGAAAGACCACTGGCAGAACAGGTAGGAGCAAAGGCGTCGCAAGGCCAGGCGACAAATATGTAGGGGACCTTGGTTCCTCTTTCCATAGGCTGTCTTGCTCCGGAAAATTTAATGTATTTTTGTCTGTCATTGTGGATAAGGAGGAGTTGTTAAAGACGCCCAATCATTTATTTTTATATTCTTTGGATTCGACATCAGGGCCGGCGCTTGGAGATTTGCGCCCGATGCACTATGCCATATTGCGCCCCATAAGCTGTTCATTTTTGAACGCAATGAAGGACAAAGGAAAAGACAAGCACTCGCGGAATAAGAGAAAGAATATTCATTATTTCACATTATAGGCTAAGCTCCCATGGCATAAAAGGGGCATCGAACACCTCAAAACAATAAAGTGAGATTGGCTGAAAAACATGTAAAGAACATGTAACGCCCGCCAGACTAGTAAAAATTTGTTAATTTCTATTTTTTATGAATTTTGAATTTTGTTAAAAAACCATTTTTTTCCAAAACACCTGTTTAGTCCGGAGACAAAATTCCAAAATGGTTGAAAATTGGTACACAGCTTCCTTATGACTTTTTAAGAAAACAATTTCGGAATCCAGCTTGCGTATAGCTTTCTAGCGTATAGTTTGTTGGAAAAGTTGGCTGTTGTGAAAACCCATGCATGCTATTCTTCATCAAATTTCAAAAGGGAATTAACGAATACATCCAATTTTTGTTGGTTGGCCTATGTGAAACTCGCCAATATTAATTTATTAGACAGTAATACCCCGGCTTCACCCCACGCGGCTGTTAAAAAATGGATGCACTCATATAACACCCAGTAGAGCAAACGCGAGGCTCACTGCCTTTTCCTTATGCATCCACCATACTACCCTTAACCTTTCCTATTCTTTTTCTATTTTCAGGTCAAGCTTACTAGTAGACATTGCACCACGAGTTGAACGACATGACGGTCTAGTGGTACAAAGGGTAATTCCTGAGCTTGACTATGCCACATAAAAAAAAACGCGTTCGAAAACTATTTCTACTATTTATTATTAATCCCCTTGTCTGTCCTAAGATATTTCGTGTTTTCCATATTCACTGGAAAACAAAAGATAGGTCTCAAGAAGCTACTTCAAGACTTTTCGAAGTCTTTTTTCAAGTATCCACTGAATTTACATATCCGCGCACAGTCCCCGCAGAAGTTCTCCGCACCGATCCAGAAGATTTTTCAATGGATACGTTTTGTATCGACTGGAATATCGGTGTGCGTGTGTAGTCTCCGCACTTTTTATCTTCGCACATTTTTTATCTCCGAATATTGATTTTGGTGGAGACACTTTGGCGGATAATGTATGGAGATAGTGCGGAGACAAAACTCTTGGTGGATACGCACCTTTAGAGAAACATTCGTCGTCAGATGCATTTTCATGTAATTTTTCTAAGCATTCCTTTTTTTCCCCTTTTGTTAAATCTTCATGTGTATCGCTTTGCAGATTTGTCTTGAATTCATAAAATCTGTTTTCATTCTTAGTATCTTGACTTTCTACAAACTTTACATCTCTACTTTTAACAATTAAACGAGTGCCCTTTTTCCATAACCGATATGCTTTAGCATCCTGTGAATAGCCTTAAAGTATAAACTCCTCACTTCTCGGAGAAAATTTACTGTTTTTTTCGGTTTTATTTAAAACAAATGCTTTGCAACCAATTTCTCTGAAATGTGACACATTCGGTTTTTTTAAAGTCCATAATTCCTCTGGGGTTACGTTTCCATTCATTTTCGTGGGGCATCTATTCCGAATAAAGGCTGACGTATTAATTAATTCTGCCCATAAATACTCCGGTAAGTTTGCTTTAATCATCAGGCACCTTGACATTTCAACTAAAGTTCGATTACACCTTTCCGCAATACCGTTCTGCTGAGGCGTATATTCGGCGCTAAACTCTTGCTTAATTCCATTTTGCGAACAAAAATTTTTAAATAAATTAGAAGTATATTCTGTCCCATTGTCGGATCGGATACGCTTAATTTTATTACCAGTCTCATTTTCCACCATAATTTTAAAAGATTTAAATTTTTCAAGAACTTCGCTCTTTTTGTTCATAAAATACACAAAAATTTTTCTGGAATAGTCATCGATAAAGGTTACAAAATAAATGGACTTACTCAGTGATTCCTTCTTCATTGGTCCACAAATATCTGAATGTATAAGTTCAAGCTGTTTAACTGTAGATTTTTTATTGTTTGTAATGAATGGTAACCTAGTTTGTTTACCAGTTATGCAGGCTGTGCATATTATTTCAGATGTTCTGAAGTTTGGTAGTCAATTTACCATATTTTCGCGCTGCATTTGTTTTAATGAAGAAACATTTAGATGCCCCATTCGATTATGCCAAAGTTCTAGGGAATCATGCATATTAGCATTATTATCACTTGCATTAAAAGCACTGTCTGGTTCTTTCGTTTTGGAAGTAGGAACGCTAGATTCCTTTACAATAAACAGGCCGTTTTCGCGCCTGCCTTGCAAAATTAGATTTTTATCTTTATTAAAAATTTTCACCGTGTTATTTTCAAAAGTCACTTTATTATTGGCAACGGTTGCTTTATTTATAGAGATTAAATTTTCTCTTAATTCTGGAACAAATAAAGTGTTAAAAAGTTGTAAATTTTTACATACATTCGTACTGATTCGCACAGTACCTATACCTTTAATTTCAAGTTTAGTATTATCAGCCAACTCAACGTATCCAAGTGAACCTTTCGATAAATCTGTGAATAATTCTTCCTTATTGCATATATGCGACGTAGCACCACTATCTAAGCACCAGCACTGATTATTAATATCACTTGTCACTCCAAAAACTTTTGGTGTTGTATACATATGTATATTCTTGCATTATGAAACCTTGTTCCACCATACAGCTGTCACCCACTTGTCTGGCTGTTGAATTTAGCATGCAGAATTTCGCTTTATGCCCTCTTTTACCGCATCGTCTACAATTATAGTTACGGTAATTATTATGAATAGGGTTAACGTAAGTATTCATTGAATGATTTTTTCTTGTTTTAACAGGATACATTTCTTGATTAGGTTTACTTTGGTTGAAATTATGTTTACTAAAATATTTGGCTTTCATTGCGAAGTTATCTGTTGAATCCTTGTGTTTGTCTCCTATTTCCATGAGTCTGATGCGCACGGTTTGGTATGATGGAAAATCCTTCTGCGTGTCAAAAGCTGCTTGCACATCTTTATAATTTTCATCCAAACTATCCAGCAACGCAACTGATATAAGATCATCGTCTAATTTTGCATCAAGCTCAGTCAAGCGATTAACTATCAGGTCAAATTCTCTCAAGTATTCATCCATTGTTTGAGTTGAGTTCATACGTGTGTTCAGTAATTTTCTAAATTCTTCGGCCTTTTGCCTAATGCTTTTTCTATCATAGCTGCTTTCTAAAAAGTCCCAAATTTCATTTGAAGTTTTGAACTTTTTTACCAATGCCACAATTGCGGGCTCCATAGCAATTAGTAGCTCACTTCGGGCATCCATATCCTTGTCATCAAACTTGTTTAGTGCTTCACCTACTGTTGTGGGGCGCACTTCCTTTCCAAAGACTATATTTAAGTATCGTCCCTTGTGCAGGATTCCCTCCATTTGGGCTCTCCAAGTTGGATAATTGTCTCCATTAAATAATGGTATTCGACTATTGAGGTTAGAACTGGACCTCCTTAAATTGTAAAAATAATTAAATAGATTTTCCGTAAATTTTAATTTACTATATATCTATGTGGTATCCTGAACACCTGGGCCCATAACCTGTTAGAAAAGGTTTTGGGATGATGCGAGTAAAAAGAGATTTAGTTTTTACTTTTATTGAGTATTAATGTTTTATATTAAAAAATATGACAGACAAGAAGAAGATAGAAAGAAGTTCAAAATTAAAGGTTATTACATTTATATAGGGTTGCCATATTCTAACACTGAGTGACAAAACTCTCCTTCTTACATCGTAAATATTGTTAACATCTTATACTACAAGAAAACAAAAAAGTAAGCATAGTTTGAACAAGCGGCCCTGGCTACAATCTACAAATCGTACATTCGTCTCCGCCTTGAACACAATTCGTATACCCAAAAACCACCTTGGCGATGGCACCTTTCGCGCCTCTATAGCAGTGATGAGCAGAAATGGTCTTGTTCTTGCATATTTAGCAAGACCAAGACCAAGCCCAAGACCAAGAAAAAGACCAAGGCCAAGACCAAGACCAAGGCCAAGGCCAAAGTCAAGGCCAAAGGTCAAGGCCAAGGCCAACCCCAAAGTCAAAGCCAAGACCAAGGCCAAGGCTAAGACCAAGACCAAGGCCAAAGTCAAGGCCAAGGCCAAGACCAAATTCAAGGCCAAGATCGAGGCCAAGACCAAAGTCAAGGCCAAGGCCAAAGCCAAGGCCAAAACCAAAACCAAAACCAAATCCAAGACCAAGACCAATACCAATACTAAGACCAAGATCAACACCAACATCAAGACCCAGACCAAGCCCAAGACTTAGCCATGCTCACAAAACCAAGACCAAAATTAACTATCCAAGACCAAGAACAAGACCAAGTCTATATTAGTCTTGTCTTGTTCTTGCGTTTTTTCTTCATCACAATAGAGCTTGAATTGAGTTTTAGCGCCATTGGAAGAGGAAGAAGTCGAACGCGATTACATTAAGTCATCTGTCGGAAAAGTTGCAGCCGTAGAAAGGTTTTCTATCTCACGTAATGTGTAGTAGTCAAAGGCAAAGTTATTTCGGGCTGAGCAATTTTTTTCGCAAATTTATCATGAGCGGATGCAGCCTGAACTACATATCGACGCCAGCAAAGTGGGGTATGGAGCGTGCTCCTCATGTCGATTAGAAGTTTTAGCAATTATTATCAAGTCACTTAAAAATCTGCGACCTTGTTTACTATAAAATTTGTAAATACACTAAAAAAGGAATTCAGGGGTAGAGTCGCAATATGGGCGCTGATTTAGAGGAGCTCGACTAGGTACACGGGAGCAGCCATTCGTCATTTTGAGGCTTTAAGCCGCTCCCATGTAGTGATGTTTGTTGGGGATGATGCTTTCGTATTCGTATTGTAAGAAGACTCAGGTAGAAGGCAATACATGTCTAGAGAAAAGGGAATATGAAAAGGCTCAAGCTTTTTTTTGAAATTCATGAAGACTACTTATCAGTCGTATCAAAGTCGTTATGGAATGGATCATCAGTAATGCTTACGAAAATTGTATAAATTCATAGAAGCGAGGTGATATTACGGCAAGAGTATTACAACCACAATTTAGCAAAGAAGATTGAATTTGATGATCACTAATTTCCCGGGTTCTCAAGTAACTAACCCTGGATGGCCCTAAAACAGTAACACTGTCTCGGAGGTAGTATTTTCCACTTGCCACAGTTTTTACAATAGGAACAAAGGCCTCGCAAACAAGATTTTAAGATTGAATGGGCCATTGGCACCTTTCACCTTTCAAGGCTGCTGGAAAGGATCACATCTTCTCGGCAATCCTTCAGAGAAACTTGGAAGAGATCTTACCAATCCTGCTGCCATTATATTGAGGTAGCTTTGTGAAGAGCCGGAGCTTTTAAGCATAGGCCTATGCAAACTATATCGTCAAAACGATTACCGCGGCCATGATGGCACCATTTCAGTCGTCATGCAAATCGCCCTGTCATATGTGCATAGCTGGTGTCGGAGCAAGAGCTTGACAAAAAACTATCATTGTACCAATTACTAATCCAAGGAAGTGTCCTGTCCCTCCCCCTCTCTCCCTCTCCTAGGAGGCTAAATATCTAGGCATAAACCTGGATCAAAAGCTCTTTCGGAAACCGCAAATTGCGAGAGTAACTGAAAAGGTAATTACATTTCCCCATATCTGTAGTCAATTTGTAGGTAAAACCTGAGGCCTCAAATGTTTTGCCCAGTCTAAGCCCAGTCGGTTTACAAGAAAAAACACTTATTCAGCTTATGATTGGAGTTAAGATGTTTAATTCAATTTAGTTCCTAAACGAATGTCATCGAAGGATAAATCGCTATTTGACACTGAACGCAACCGATTGAAAGACACAAGAAAGATCGCTCAGGTGGAGGCATTCGAAAAGAGGAAATCCACTAAGAAGTACAACCTCGCAGACTTCGATCCATCAAGCGTTCACAGTATGCTTCTGGAGAAAAGGTGTATCCAAAATGTCTTGGCTCATATGAGATATCAAGAGTTACATAGGTGTAAGGCAGGTATGACGTCAAAAAGAGCCCAAACTCAGATGATTTTATGAAGCTGTAGTGCCAGATTGTTAAGGAGGATGATCTATCCGAGCCGGATGATAAATAAAACTCCTTAATGCAAAAAAATTTAAACCAAACAAAAACATTGGGAAGCCTTTTTCACACCGCCCTTAACGCTTTTCCAGGCGCTCGATATTCATAGAATTCAGTTACCAGCTACAATCACGGATAAGTCGTTGCCCGGTATACATAGTGACCATTCAAGGTACAGTCCCCAGTAAAGTGCAGATCGCAAAGGAAATAAGTGCAAAACTGCAGATTTCGAAGCAATAAAATAAAAAGTGTGAAATCGGATTCATGAATTATATTGCCATAGTGGTAGACCTTAAGGGGTCCCTAGACTATCAATAATATTGTGCAATATTTTGATTTGCTCAATAATATTGACGGTCTGTGGGTGATATTGAGGGATTGCACAATATATTGAGCGGATCAAAATGGATTTGATATTTATTGTACAAAATATGTAAATAAATACAGTGCTGCAGTCTGTAGTTAATATTGCGCACTATTTTTCATTTTTAACTAAATTTCGTGCCGTAAACATCGTTGTTCGATAGATAAAAAATCGAACTCGTGTTGTACGGTGAGAAAAAGACATCTAAATTAAAATAAGAGAAATTAAAATTATGTACATACATAATGATTCATGAATTAAAATTATGAGCTTAATAATAATTCTAACTTTAAAATTATTATTATTATGAAGGAAATTGCAAAGCGGCGCTCCATATGTTATTAATGAACGTATCAACTGTAATTTTGTAATCTGCATGTTTACTATTCGAAGGCTGACGTGAACTGATTTATTGCACAATAATGTTGATAATCTGGGGCAAAGAAGGAAACCGTCAATATTTTCCTCAATATTATTTCACAATATTATTGATAGTCTAGGGGCCACTTTAGAAGGACAAAAAATAACAAAACCTTACCTGAATTTTTTATTAGCGTGTTGTAATTTAAAGCCCTTTATTTCCCCTTTTTAAAATTGCATCACAAAGAAAACATTGTTCACAAAATGCAAATTGCAATATTCTCAACTTTCATTGCTTTATGCCATTTTTACAAATTTCATAAAATAAAAGGAAAATAAACAAAAACAAGAGCACCATTTTCTATCAAAACAAATTTAACACCATAATCAAAAATGCACGATAAGTCCGCCCCATGTTCCTAAATAGTTTAGTTTTTTTTGCGATCACAGAATATAAATTTGACATTCTGGCTAGGCCACTCCTCTTCACTACGCGGCCATGATTGTTTTTCATACAATTAAAGCGATTCGGCCATGATGGATTTCAGATGCTGTGGTGGTTGACATGGAAACCGGGAGAGGGAAACGATTTACTTAGTTGAGATTCAAATCTTTCGCTTTAAATGTGTCTCGACTTTTGGTAGACGAATAACGATCAAAGTGGGTGAACAATTGTTCGGAGAAATTAATGACTAACAATTTTTTTTTTTTTCATTATATTCTTCTAGTCGTCGAATAAAAGATATAATAAAAGACTTTTTAAACATAATGTTAAGCGCGAAACTGGCTTGGATTCAACAATTGGCTGTGTTTACAATGTTTTAATTAAAACAATTAAAATTATTTTAAGCACGACAAAGTAAGAATCGACATGAATGTAATTAAATTATAACAACTGCACAATCAAATTAAAAATTTTAGGAAAATTATTGTTTTGTTTTCAAGACATATTTATACTGTAGCTTTAATGGCGAAGTAGCCAAATGCATAAAGGTATGCTTTGTGTAGTGGTCGTAGTCGAGTCCGGGTGGAAATGTAAATTGAGCCACAGAAATCTACTCCGGTTTTAGTGAATGGAGTGTTGCGTTGTACTCTTTGAGTTGGTAAATCGTCAATTATTATAAACCAAATTGATGCTTGTAGACATTTGAAAAGGCATCCTCTACAGATAAGATCGGCTGCATTTGACTGTGATGTAACATGTCGCCACCATTCCTTTTCTGTCAGCTGCCCATCCAAAACAAAAACTGCCCAACGACTAGACTCTCCATGAATCCAATGAAGTGCGATCTGCGAATCTGTCTATAAAACAATACCTGACGCCGAGGGAAAGCTTGACTTAATTCGATTCTATAATTTCACGAGTAATAAGGCAGCGACGAGCTCTAATCTCGGCAATAATTGTGTTTTAAGTGGTGTTAACTTTTTTTGATATGTTTACCATTCGTCCTGGAGGTCTGTAGGAATAGATTCGGCCCAACTTAGTTTTTTCGACCAAAGTTTTTGCATAAAGGGTCGAATAGAGATGAAATTCCAGACAAAACGATGAAATTCCAGACGCCGAAATTGCACCTGAATCGAAATTCATCCTCAAGTGGGCCCCAAATCATCCTCAATGTCTTCACTATTTCTTACTTATCGAATTTGGTATATTTTTCTAGTTCATCTTCCGGCATTGATTTGATGAATTCGATTATGTTTCATGTTCACTTTTTCAGGTGGACACACAAGCTTCCTGAACTTGAGTCTTTAACTCAACGAGTTTTTCGCTTCGCTTTTCACTCAAAAACAGTTTTTTTAGCGAAAACAAATATTTTTTTGTATATATAGCGCCCCTACTTTTTACATTTCAAATCGTACGAAAAAGACTCAAGACACAAAAACATTAATTGTAGACGGACAATTTTTTTTCCTCTAAAGTCCACTGATTAAGAGAAAAAACGCATCAAAACTCTTTTTGGGTTTTCCAAAAACCTGCAAACAGTGGGAGGTCACAAATCTGGGTTTAAGGCTTTTTCATGACCCCCTAACGATTTATAAAAAAATATCCTCGGTGTAATTTTTTAAAATCAAAAATACATATTGAATGTACTATTAGTGGTATTAACAACTTATAACTGTATAGCCTAAGCTTCAAACTCCACTCCACCAGCAATTAAAAGTGCCAATGCGAACTATGCGGCCCTCTGTGTCACCAAAATTATTCGAGCGGGTATGCGCTTGTTCATCCCTCACTCTACCAAATCTGTGAAGCCTAGGCCGAACAAATGGTTCAATGGGGAATGTATGAACGCAATCAAAGCTAAAGAAGCCGCCTATAGAGCATACAGACGTTCGCCTAATGAGCCACTTCGTCGTGAGTACATCAACCTGAGAAACTCCTGTAACTCCATCATCAGGAAAGTCAAATCATCATTTGATGATAGATTGAGAAGTAAGATTCTTAACTCCACTACAGGCAGCAAAAACTTCTGGTCCTTGGTAACTGCCATCAAGAAGAATTTTACTTCCTCCTCAACACCTCCTTTTATTCACAACAAGGAAGTGATAACAGAAAGCAAACCCAAGGCCGACCTATTAGCTTCTCTGTTCGCCGCAAATTCTTCTTTACCCGATGCTGCTATGTCACCCCCCACTCTCGAGAATACCACCCACTCAATGGACAGAGTTCACTTCAGGACTCGCGAGGTGTTTAGGTGTCTCAAAGAACTCGACGCCAACAAATCCACTGGTCCCGACAAAATCCCCCCTATGGTACTTAAAAAATGTGCCTCACCTTTGGCTAAACCTCTGCGCAAACTTTTTGCCCTGTCTTACTTCTCCGGAGTGTATCCCGACTCTTGGAAACTAGCTCATGTTCAGCCAATCCCAAAAAAAGGTGAAGCCAGCGACCCCTTAAACTACCGCCCAATAGCAATTACTTCTGTTCTCTCCAAAATCATGGAGACAATAATCAATAAAAGGCTGATGAAATATCTAGAATCCAACCAAATTATACACGACAGGCAATACGGCTTCAGATCTAAACGGTCTACTGGCGATCTGCTTGTGTGTTTAACCGAGCGTATCAACCAAAGCATTCACAGCTTTGGTGAGTCTAGCCTAGTTGCTCTAGATATATCAAAGGCTTTTGACAGAGTATGGCACCCAGCTCTGTTGAATAAACTCCAAGCTATTGGTATACACTTAGTTCTAAGGAACTGGATTAAGAGCTTTCTTTCATGCCGTTCAATCAAGGTAGTATTGGATGGCGTCGAATCCAACCCCCACGCCATTTCGGCCGGAGTTCCCCAGGGGTCAATTCTTTCACCCGCACTTTTTCTAATCTTCATTAATGATCTGCTCTCAATCCCCTCCAACCCACTTCACTGCTTCGCTGATGACGGTACTCTGAATTTCTCTTACTCCTTCGACAATATAAGACAAGCACGTGCCAGACCTTGTCTTTACCACCGTCAACTGATGTCGGCTTCGATCAACCGGGATATCAAATCGATTCTTCATTGGGGCGAAATGAACCGCGTCGAATTAAATGCCACAAAAACGAAGCACCCTACAGCCCCCTCGTTCACGCACAATACGGTTCAGAAGTTCGTTTATGAATAGAACAACTCGATTGTGGAATGATCTCCCGCAGTCGGTATTTCCGAACTCGTACAACATCTTAGAGTTCAAACGTGAGGTTCATCGTCATTTTCTTCTACACCCTCCAGACCCCCTCTAACCTTTCCTATTCTCCTCTATTCTTCAAACCAAGCTACTACTAGACATTGCACCATGAACTGAACGACATGACGGACTGGTAGTACAAAGGGTTACACCTAAGCTTGGTTTTTTCATATAAAAAAAAAAAAAAAAAAAAATCGGGATTGCGTCATACAGTTTGTGAATTCAGTGTGGCAAACGGGGGCCTTCCCTTAGCTTCCTCATGACCACCAGACAAGAAAATTAGCTATACTGAAGTCAGATAAGCCTTATCAGCTTCTCATAAGAGTCCTATAAGGTAACCTCATTACAAATTAAATGGAGCAATCCCAGCATCTGCCTTACTTTTTATAAATCTTTAACGTAATACCTTAAGCTTTAGTTTTGCATTGAATTGCTTCATATTTCACGCAGTTATGTTGGTAACTGTGAAGGGTGTCATTTAACATACTCAAGAGACCGGTTCTGGTTCAATTACATAGGTCAATCATCATTTGAGATAATTAGTTATCGGGAGACAGCATTGGTAACACGACACTTGTGTTTGAAAATCTGAAGCTTTTACATCGGCGTAGCATAAGGCTGCTTACACACCAAACTCGACATCGACATGACACGACGAAATTCGACAACATTTTTCTGTCGCGACACACATCTATTCTTATCATTAAGCGAGTCTATTCACACTGAATTCGACATCGACACGACACGACAGAACTCGACAGAACTCGACAAGGAAAAAAGCTGTTACCGACGCACAGTGCGGCCGATTCCCAAAAAGCTGGCCAAAAGTCGATAAATCAACTAATTGATACAAAATTTCTTACCCGGGGGTTTTCGGGGTCGCTGATTACAAATTTGATATTAAAAATTAGAAAAGCCACCCCCGTCCACCCCTATTAGCCACCCCCTCGCGTGAAATAGCGTATATTATTCAACATAATCAAGATGCATGTCAATTTATAGGTTTTCGGGGTCGCTAATTACGAATTTGATATTAAAAATTAGAAAAGCCACCCCCTTCAACCCCTATTAGCCACCTCCTCGCGTGAAATAGCGTATATTATTCAACACAATCAAAATGCATGTTTTATAGGTTTTCGGGGTCGCTGATTACGAATTTGATATTAAAAATTAGAAAAGCCACCCCCTTCAACCCCTGTTAGCCACCCCCTCGCGTGAAATAGCGTATATTATTTAACATAATCAAGATTCATGTCATGGCATAAAAGATGAATAGGCAGCTCTTGGCAGCTGAATCTTGTTTTATTTGGTAGATAATGTATTTAATTATCATTTCAATAAGGTTTCAAATCAGCGTTTTGCAGCGTTTTAATGCAGTATCATTTGAAAAGTCTAATTTTCGGAAAAAGTATGTGAAAAAATGACACTATTGTTTATGTTTTCCCTATTTCACTACTTAACAATTGATAATTAGTACTTTTTTTACATGTTCTACTCACCTTCAGAAGTGGATTCCATTTGGTCTTGTTTGATTTTCTATATTACATAAAAATTTTCACCTGTATAACCGTTCTCAGTATATTAACTGTAGAGAGACGCTCGAGCGAAGGCCACAATCCAACTGAGCCTAAGGAAGGGGCATGACGAATTAGTCATCACTATGAACGATTTTAGTTTCTTGAAGGATCATTGCAGCCAACTCAAGGGTGAAAAAACCCTAAATAGAAACTTGTTTTTTGGACTTTTGGCCGCACTGTGCGGCCTTCGGCCGCACTGTGCGACGTGTCGAAAGTCGTCGTTCGACGTTATTCCTCGTGTCGCCTTCAGTGGATATATACTGATTTGAATGTGAAGCCCTTCGTCGCACACACGGGTATTTGAGTGATTTGGCCGGCCAAAATTCAATTTCCAAGGGTGCTCAGGTAGCTAATAGTTCAAAGAAACGTAAACAATACTTCATTGTTTCTTTTCCGGAACTACCATGCGGGACGGTCAGTCCAAACTTGATCGTTCATTTGAGTGCATGTATAAATGTTTGGTGTTCGCTGCGCAAACGAAAGTTTTGATTACATTTCTATATTTGTTACCAAATTAAATAAAGTGAAAGCTATGGATTGTGATAAAGCAGGTAAATGTGTATACTTTTTACATTTTTCTCGTAATAATAGCTCAGAAATCTATTTAATACAATTTTTCTAGCAAGTGCTGTTTTAAAAGTATTATTTTTTATATTTATTTTATATTTTAGCAATTTTGTTATATTTCCCGGAATTTCCCGATATTGATTTTAGTCATTTCGAATACCCTGTGTTTTAGTCTGAACAATACGTGTAAAACGTTATCCGGTTTTATCCGATATTTGAAAATATAGCTTAATGTAGCCGACTGGAAAATAAACACCAAAAATATCGATTTCTTATTTATTGCTATAAATTGTCACTTTTTTGTTCTAGGGTCGTCAAACGTCCGAGTTATGACTCGAAAACACTTGTTTAGTATTATTATGATGGCAAAAAATTTAAATAATATTAATGAAAAGTTACAGTTTTTGGAAAGATACGTTCTAAAATTTGGCCCATTTTCTGACGAGGATATGAAAAAAATTAAGCAAGATTTATCACGTTTCAAGTCGGAAATTAAAAGGAGATGGACTGATTCTCACTATAAAGAAGATTCTTTTCTGAAAAACAATGACACACGGCTAGAAGGCACATTTGTTATACCAAAAGTCGCCATCCGAACAGTACGACCACATAAATGTTTTTCAGAGTTAAGTGAAAGAAGTAAACGAAGAAAAACGGAATATTTACGCAAACAAACTGAGTTACAAGTGCTCACATATGCTACACAATCAAAACTAGGTGAAACGGGAAAGAGAGATGCTTCATCAGTGCTAAAAGAAATACTGACATCGCCAAAACGAGCTACAAAATACAAAAAGGCATTTAGCAAAACAACACAACAGGCTACGCCTTCTCAGTTGATTCCAATACAAGCTTTGTCTATGTTTGTTGAAGCTGATTTGTCTAGAAGACAATATGAAATAATACGGAATACAAATAAAAAGTTACATACAATCCTTGTAATAGTGTCATACCGAAATCAAAACAGGAGTGCTACCCAAATAAAGAATCATATCGGGTAACCGAAACATGTGTCGAAATAAAATTACAGAGCTTAATGGACCATACTGCTACACGATTATTGACTCACATGGAAGAGGTGTTACCGCTCGATGATGAAGAAAGAAGGTCATTACTTTTAATGTGCAAGTGGGGTTGCGATGGAGCACTACAAGCTCAATTTAAACAAAAATTTGAGTGTGATTCTGATTCCGACGCGAATTTATTTCAAATTTCTTTTGTGCCTCTGCGACTTATTTGCTCCACTAATAATAAGTTGTTGTGGCAGAATCCAACTCCTTCCTCACCACGTTATTGTCGGCCCATTAGAATTCGTTTTATCAAAGAAACCAAAGATGTAACAAATGAAGAAATAAATTATGTCAAAAATGCCGCAAGTGATTTGCAGAAGACCGAAGTAAAATTAGGAGAAAAAACATATTTGGTGAAGCACTCTATGATGCTTACCATGGTAGATGGAAAGGTGTGTAATGCTGCCACTAACACAACATCAACAATGAGATGTTATATCTGTGGTTTGACTTCCAAGGATTTTAATTGCCTAACAAAAAAAGGAGCTGTTAAACCGGAAGCGCTTGACTTTGGACTGTCTATTTTAAACGCACGAATTCGGTTTTTCGAATCAATTCTGCATCTCGCTTATAAGCTGCCTGTAAAAAAATGGCAACTAAGAACTGAGAATGACAAAGCAACAGCTAAACAGAAAAAGCTTGATATACAAGAAGAATTCAGGGTCAAGATGGGTCTGATTGTAGACGTTCCAAAACCAAATTTCGGAAACACAAACGATGGCAACACCAGCAGAAGATTTTTTGAAAATAATGAATTGTCTGCTGAAATCACGGGAATTGATGTAAATTTTCTATACCGCCTTATAGTAATTTTAGAAGCATTGTCGAGTGGACACAAGATCGACACAGAAAAATTTTCTATTTATGCCAAGGAAACAGCAGAGCAGTATGTTTCGCTTTACCCATGGCATCCCATGACGCCAACATTGCACAAAATTCTGATGCATGCATCTGAAATTATAGATAAAGCATTGCTTCCGATTGGTCAATTATCAGAAGAAGCTGCGGAAGCACGTAATAAACATATACGTTTGTATCGCCAGAATTTCGCAAGAAAATTCTCTCGAGAAGCCTGTAACATGGATGTTATTAATAGGCTATTCCTTAGTTCTGATCCGCTATTAACAGGAATGCGACCCATTCCAAAAAAGAAAACCAAACCTTTTATGAAGGAAACGATAGGTTTGTTACTTTCGGCTGAGCCTGACATCGTACATGATGATGATGAGTCATCATCAGATACGATGTCAGGCTATGGTTCTTCAGATGAAGAACCGTGGTCTTCTTCTAGTTAAACAGTTTATGGTGATTTATCTAAGACATTGTAATTATATGTATTCATTAATTAATAAAATAAGTATTTTAACAATAAAAATGTTTTTTTTTTCATGTAAATGCATAATAGTCCAGTGCAATTAGTAAATCAAATTGCATTTCATGATGGTCAAAATTTTTTTTTGGAATTTGTTGGGGTACATCTGACAATGTTAAAACCAAGTTTGTGGGGTCGCAGTGTGATGGGAAAAGCCGCCATCTTGAAAAAGAGGTAGAGGTCGTTTATACCAAATAACTCGGTTATGTATAATGATAGCTGAAAATGATCAATACAAAGCCATTAGAGAATAAAATTATCTACAAAATGAGTCCTTAACGAGGTCTGTAAGTTAATTTGGCTCAAAGTTATGGCCGCTCAAAGTTCGAACTTGTTCGGGTGGTTGACGTTGAATGCAGTTTTTTGCGATTAACTCGTGTGATATTTATTTGAGTTGAGTTGAGTTGAGTTGACCGGTTGTATCGCTGGCATAAAACAACATGGAGCTTCAACTAATAGCTCATTTGAAAGATATTTTTATTGTCCGTATTTTTGCTGTTTACTACTTTTTCATATGAGCAACCGGGAGATATTCAAAAAAAATGGCGTTATCAGTTATTTCAGGCACGTGCAGTACGAACTTTGGCGTTGGATTACTCGCAAACTATACAAGCGAGAACAATGACTAAGGGCTTATTCTAAAGGTAATCACTAGCACTATAAGTTTGGTAATCGGCATTAGCCCACCCAAATTAATATCTTACGAGTTAATCGCAAAAAACTGCATTCAACCTCAACCACCAGGTGCGGCGACGGACAATAATTGCCATTTTTATGGCCGGAAAAGTTGCTCGTGGAGAACCGGGTCATGTTCGTACCATGTCAAACTGAGATTATAATGTATTTAAATTACTGTAAACTGTTTCAAATCTTTCCGAGCACCTAACAATTTGACGCCCTTAAAAAGCCCCCATTTAATCCCCCAAATTTAGTTAGAAAACTCCCAAACAGGCATCCCTGGCTGCAAGGTACCGCCAAACTTGGTGAATACTTTAAAAGAGGCTTAGGGCCCTATTGCGGAACGAGTCGATCTGACGACTTTGAGTCGATGTTAAATTTTCATACTGAGAAAGTCGATTTTTATCGATAAAAACATAAATATGAGTCGATTACATTTTTGACGTCGACTTGACAATTGTGTAATCGACTCATATTAATTCTTTTATCGACTAATTTCGACAAAAATCGACTTTCGCAGAAAGAAATTTTAACATCGACTCAAAGTCGTCAAATTGACGATATCCACAATAGGCCCCTAAGGCTCGGTTTGGGTTATAGCCTTGTTCGATGGATAGCTTACTAGCGAACATTTAAAAGTTGAAGCCACTTCCGCTACCAACTACACAGAGCAGTCTTTGTTTTTAAGAGTGGTCCAAGTAGAGAAAACAAAGGAATTTATCTTAGATGAGATTAGTCGAAAGTTCATCTCGAACCTTTACTTCGGACGGACGGACGCTTTAATCCCTAGACTCTATCGAGATCAACATTGCCACAGTTCCACTATGATTATGAATAGATATCGAGTCATGAACATATTAAATATAATTCTGATTCAACTTAGAAACATCAATTGCCGAGAAAATCACATTCATCACCTAACAGGAACGCTCTTCATAAAATATATATATATATATATATACTATATGTACGAGTGCCCTAGAACCAAGCAAATCTACAGTACACAGCCAGAAGTGTCTAAGTGCAAAATATGTGTTTCGAGATAATCGCCTTCAAAGATTTTTTTAGATACAGAATTGTGCACAAAACCAGTTTTGTCGCTCCAATAGCTCAGCAACCACAGCTCAGTTTAAGACAAGAATTATACCAATGATTAAGAATAAAATACTGAATACAAAAATGCAATAAACTCAAAATCGTCAAATTTGCACTTAAGCACTTCTGGCTTTTTACTGTAGAAATTACATATGGTATAAAAGTGTTGTGAATGTCAGACTCGAAAATGTTTTATCTACTTAAGGAAAATATACAGTATTTACTAAGGAATCGAAACAAAAACCAAGGGAAACGTGAAAATGTGAAAAAGTTCTGGCAAGCGCCCAGTCCGTCGCCTCATTTGATCGTATTAAACTACATACCTCTTCAGCAAAACTCTTACTTTGGTTATTCCGACTTTCCATGTAAATAAAATTTTCATCTCAAAAGAAATGTTGAAAGGCTAAATCACGCCCTGTTCTACTGGCTTCGACGTGTTAAGCTAAAAATAACTCATACCACTTAACCTATTACTTATTTTTTTTATAGCAACCAGCACAGTAAAATCTAAAAACCTATATTATTGCAGTAAAGTAGTATGGAATGGAAGGGTATAAAAAATTTGATGCTTAACTCAATTCTAGTGTATAAAACTATGAAATGCAATTAAAAAAATAAAGTTTCCCTTCAAGCACCTATAAACTGCATAGCAGAACCGAGTACTCCCACCCCATTTTTTCCTAGTAGCACTAGCTTTAATAGAATAAATTTTTTACAGATTGTTTTCGTGTTGGATACAGAAGAACATACATATTTTTCCGAACAATTATGCCATTTACCCTCAATTTTCATTCATAAAACAATAAATTGCTTTAAATTCTTTTTTGCATAAATCACAAAACTTTCATCCAGCCCTTATATTTACCCCTTTCATTATTTTAAATCTTCAGAGATGCATATTTTGCCAGGACGAACTTTTCCTGTAAATAAAATTTTTTGTAAAACCCAATTAAACGATAAATTCCCCTGGTAACTATGATGCATATTCCATTCCAATGGCAAAGTTCCATAAAAAACAGGAATTCACACGAGGATTTCACTAGTTTTTAGTCCTTTCGAAAAAGTCGATTTGAAAAAAAAAAAAAACATCCTCGAAAAAAAAAATGTCTACTACTTTCGCTACATTGAGCCCCTCCAGCAGCGATTTTTTGCTCGAAAAAAAAACAAAATTTGCAGTTCAAACTTGAGTTTGATTCGCCTGGACTTTTTATTCAAATCCTAGGTCTACGATAGTATTTGGCTGTATTTTTCAACCCCTGTTTGCTCGAAAAAAGTAGCACTACACACTTGTAACCACTACTTTTTATTTAAGGGACGTATAAAATGGAATTATGTTTCTATGTATTTTTAGGGTATTTTTTCCATAGAAAAAAAATATTTTTACCAACTTTCCACCCTAGTTTTTCATAGATTTATGCAGCCCTATGGTTAGTTGTTCTGCAAACACAAACTCTGAACTATGTCCCACGACACGACCGGGTCGAGGACATTCACAACTCGGGGGGATGCATAAAGTGGGGTGTAAGTTCGTAGTGCAACACATTTGAACAAATTAAATCGGGCGGCCGGGTTTGGTGTGTATTGTGGCTAAGCCACAACGAGATGAAGTTATTCCAGGGGAGGAAATTAATTACAATCTGGTGGTGGCATTTAAATTTCCCTGATGTAGTATTAAAGTTTAGAAAATAATGTGCAGCTAGAGATGGGAAACTTATACTTTCGGTATGTGTGCGGATACTTTTCGGATATATCAAAAGGCCAATTTTGGGGTACTCAACACTTTTTGATTATTAAAATATGAATGTGGAAAGGATACATTATGAGTTTAGCCACATAATTTTATTAGTTCTTTGTATAATTGCACAAGACCAACTGATTTATCGGTTGAAATCACGACTTATATAAAATGTATAGTGCTATGGATAGGAAGATTTAGAGTTAAAAAAAGACACTTTTGAAGGAGAACAGTCATTAAACAAATCTATAAGATGATGGTAATCATGAAGTATATATTTAATTATTTTGATTAGATTGTATACTACAACGGTGAAGGCTTGTTGCTCAATTTCAGATCATGACAAGCTCACGGGTCACAAATTTTGCTTTCTCCTAATACACCCTTCACCGGCCTCAATACAACAAAGTTCAATTTAATCCGCATAAGTGGCTTCACCGGCTGGCATGTTCGGTTCATGCTTTCTGTTGCTTTTTCGCCAGAAGTTAGAAATGCAAAAGCTCACTGGAAGGATATTCCATTATTCCAGTTGATTACTTTCTTTTGAGCGAGCTTTCACGTTCAATCTCAATTTCATGTTCTATTGGGTGAACTTAAGTTTTATTTTTCCTGAGTTCAATGTGTAAAAATGTATGGGAGATTAGGCCAAAATTGCAATTCAATTTGCTAGCGCAGTTCGGCCGGTGCACAGTGGCGATATTTTTGATATTTCACCCAAATTACTCTAGAGGTCGTAATTTTTAAGTTATTGACAAAATTTTTTTTTTTAAATGTTCATCTTGAATTTACCTATCGATCCCTCTAGCCGGATTTTGAAATTTCATTTTCATTTTTTTTAAATTTTTAACAAAAAGTCTCATTTTTTCAAAAAAATACAATTTTTTCTATTCAATTTACTCTAACGGGCCGAAAATTTGAGTTTCCGTACTCATGTTTTTTTTAAAATGTTCGTCTTTTAGTTAGCTATTAATCTGTCTAAATGAATTTTTGATATAGTTTTAGAAAACCGTTAAAATTACTGTCAAATATCAAATCAATCAGTTCGAAATTTTTTGGTAGAGGTTTACATATCACCCTGTATTTTTGTAACCCTGTGAGAGATTTTCTTGAATAAGGCCCCAATCTACGCAGAATACCCCCGCCTATGTGAAACGGTAAAAGTTAAGGCTTAAACCCACCAACTTCCAGAGTTATGTGTCGTCAAAGTCAAAATTTTGTTTTTTTCTTCATTAAAATTTCAACTTCAACCACCTTTTTCTCCAAAAAAAAGTAGCTAATTGATATTTTTTTATTACAAAATTGGAAAGCTTGGACAATTTCCTATGAATAATGTTCAACAACTTTTATGCTACGGCCTATATTTTTGAAGCTATAAGCAATTTTAATGCTAAAAATGGCCTTATTTGGTACTTTTAGACATAACCTCAGGTTATTGGGAACTGAATGCGGCAATGCGGGTGTTCCGGCGACACTGAAAATAAAACCCAAGGAACAAGGAAGATTAAATGAAAACACAAAATTCACTATTTTCTTCATTTATTTTTTAAAATCAAAAACCTGCAAAACAAACTCCTGAAAAGAAAACTAAAAGCCAAAAGGGAATAATAAATAAAACACAAATTTTGCAATATCTTTCTATTTTTATTCAAACAAACTAAATGAATACATAAAAATACAAACAAAAACACACAAGTTAAAAGACAGCACCACACAAAAAACTACAAGAAATACATACCTGGAAATAGAAAGGAATTAATTAAATATAAATATTAAATATATAAGTCCTTACCTGTTTTTTAAAAGTTGAAAAGCAATCCAGTGATCCGTCCAAAGAAGATGTCAAAAAGCCGTCGGCAAATCACAATTCTATAAACAAAAAGGTTAATAAAAAATGCAAGACAAATTCCACAAAAATACTCACCTGACAACCCCAATATGATCGCTGGCTCCTCCTCATCTCCATCCCCCACTAAAAAAAACCTGAAAATATAAACTAAAATTAGTAAATAAACTTAAAATCCAAATGCAATACTTACCCAAACAAAAAAACTCCATTTGACAGCCGTAAGATAAACAAGAACAGCTGATCGGACATCGCACGCAGATCTAGTACATAAACCCGAAATTATGTACTTCGAGAACGAAGCCCCCTGCCAAAGGATAGCCGCAGCTATTGTTCGAGTAGAAATAAATACCGACGCACAGACGGCGTTAAATCAGATTGCTTTTAATCTTTCTAGAGTCTTGAACTAGAAGATAAAATCGGTATTGAGATTTTAACAATAAAGCAATTTCAAAGAATCTGCTCAAGTATTGAACTTGGCATTCTGGAAAGACAGAATTGAGGTCTTTCCCCAGCAAAAAGAATCTGCTCAAGTATCGAACTTAGCATTCTGGAAAGACAGAATTAAGGTCTTTCCCCAGCAAAAAGAATCTGCTCAAGTATCGAACTTAGCATTCTGAAAAGACAGAATTGAGGTCTTTTCCTAGTAAAGCCCGAATTAAAGACAGTCTTGAAGTCTTTACTGCAGCAGTAACTTAATCATCAAAGTTGATTTCAGCAGTTACTCTAACCAACCACAGAGGGACGAATTTGCGAAGAAACAAGGCAAAGCAGTCCAACAAGCAGCCACCAGGGCAGCAAGCAGAAACCAGGGCAGCAAGCAGCAACCAGGCAGCAAGCAACAAGCAAATCCCAAGCGATTCACAAGAAACGAAACCAGAGTGCAGCAACACAAAGGTTATTCCTGGCTGTTCTAATTGCAGAACACATCAGTCGAAACATCAATCATCACGCTGACAGATAGGTGGCGTTATTCATTTAAGTTACCAGAGCAAGCAATATTTTGGTAATTTTTATTTACAAAACAAATACGAAATTTCAAGTAATAAATAACGAATTAAAGATTGAATTGAATTATTTTGGCAATTTGTTGAATTTTTATTGAAGTTATATTTGAGAAAATCTAAGAATTAATTGCGAATAAATAGTAATTTTGATTTGTGGGAAAGGTTATCTTTTTATTGAATTACACCCTTCCGGCACCTTTTTATTGAGTCAGAAATTAAATTGCTAATTCTGAACATTGGTCCTTCGAGCCGGATCGTGATTCAATAAGATAACTCAAGCCGCAAATCAGAAACATGGTAGAATTACTCGATCATCAAAAACGACTTCGAGAACGCATCGAGAAGGCATATCGCAACTTTTCCAAGGATGGACCAAGTAGAAAAACGGAAACATACTTCCAAAAGAAACTCGACGGTCTCGATGACGACTGGAAAACGTTCCGCAATAACGAAAAGGAAATAATGAGCAAGACGCTAAGTGAAGCCGAACACAAGCATCCATACTTCAAGGACGATTGGTACTCAGAAGTGGAAGAAACGTACATAAACACCTATTCCGCAATCAACGAAGAATACCTCAAGATCCGTCCAGCCGCAGACCCAAGAGCCGAGCAGTCATCAACAGATCTAAATAATAGTCAAATTGCTCACCATAACAACGAGGTAAAACTTCCACGAATCTCAATACCCACATTCGCAGGCGACTATGCATCATGGCCATCGTTCTTGGACTTGTTCACCAGCCTCATACACAACAAAACATCATTATCAGGTGCTCAAAAACTCCAATATCTAAAGGCTCATTTATCTGGGGAAGCATTGAGACTACTCAGCAATACATTAGTAAGTGACGCCAACTATGGACCTGCATGGAATCTACTCGTTGATACTTACGACAATAAGCGAGCATTATTAAAGACACAGCTCGACATTCTACTCAGTCAACCGAAGTTAAGTCGAGAGTCAGCACAAGGCATCAAGGAGCTGAAGACAAGGACCCACGAATGTCTCACAGCTATTGAGAATCTGAAAATCTCAACACAGAATTGGGACCCTATTCTCATCCATTTGCTCGTACAGAAACTACCGACCGAAACTCACGAGCAATGGGAGCAATCCCAGAGTACTAAGTCGAGGCAAACCATTCCGACATGGCCAGAATTGCGTAACTTCCTCGAAACAAGATTCAGGACGTTAGAAGCCGTCAACAACTCTGCAAACGAAAAGCATGAACATCACGAGAGTATATCCAGGGATCATCCAAGAAGAAAAACTCAAACCTTCCACGTAGCTAATCACAACACATGCATCCTGTGCAAGGGCACACATGTTATGAGGAAATGCCCCAAGTATGTACAATTGAGCATCGATGAGAGATACAAAGAAGTCAAATCAAAGGATCTATGCATCAATTGCCTGGGAACAGGCCATAGCTCATCACAGTGTCCCAGTAAAGGTAGATGCTTCCAATGCGGAAAGGCGCATCATACGACCCTGCATAGACCACCGTCAACAGAACGAACCAGCAACAGCATCGTTCCGTCAACAAGCTCGAATAATGAGCTGCCAACGAATCAAACACAAGTATGCCTTTTTCAGACTCCATCCTATGATTGCCAACAAGTATTATTAGCTACAGCTTTAGTAACAGTGATATCTCCAACCGGACGACAGCAAGTCTGCAGAGTACTCATCGATCCTGGCTCCCAATCCTCATTCGTACGTGAATCTGTGGTTCAAAGCCTGCAACTCAAGAAGAAGCCAGTTCACACAGACTTAACAGGAATCGGTAGCTTGCCAGCTGGCAAACTAACAAGCTGGGTCACGCTGCTACTAAAATCTCAAGATCAGCACTCAGAAAGCATCCAGGCCCAAACACTAGTGATCAACAAAATCACCAATCCACTACCACACAAAGAATTTGCCATCCAGGATTGGACTCTTGTGAAGGGACTCGAACTAGCCGATCCAACATTCCACAAACCAGGTCACATCGACATCCTCTTGGGTGCAGACATATACCCCAAGATCCTCTTGAACGGACTAAGAAAAAGCAACAACGGCCGTACCGCAGCCCAGAACACAATATTCGGATGGATTATCACTGGAGAAATCGAATCACCAGTACAACCAATTACTAACCCAATAACGTTCTTCACGCAGGTGTCTCCTGACAACGAGCTCAAAAGGTTCTGGGAGTTAGAGGAGATCCCATCAAAACCCAAGTGGACGAAGGAAGAAATACAATGCGAAAACCACTTCGCCAACAATATCACCAGATGCAATGACGGACGATATCTGGTTCGACTCCCATTTGCAGCCCAACGTCCGAACAACTATCTGTCTTGTGATACAAGGAACATTAATATCCACTCTCAGGCGTTGGAGAAGTTACCGCATCGCGTACATGGCCGACGTCGAGAAAATGTACCGTCAAATAGGAGTACATCCAGACGACTCCGAGTTTCAGCGAATCATCTGGCGAGAATCACCGACCCAACCTATCCAAGACTACAGGCTACGGACCGTAACATTCGGAACAAAAAGTGCCCCATTCCTGGCGATCAGGACCATGCATCAACTGGCGAGAGACTCGTCAGACACCTATCCACTCGGTTCAGACGCAGTGCTCAACGACTTCTACGTCGACGACTTAATGACCGGCGCAGACACCATAGGGGAAGCGAAGGACAAACAAAAGCAAATAATCTAGCTCCTACGATCAGGAGGGCTAGAATTGCGGAAGTGGGCAGCAAATCATCAAGCCATACTAAGAGAAGTCCCGGAATCCGATCGAGAAGTCTCTCTACCTCTTACACTAAATGAGGAAGACGTCAAGGCACTCGGATTATTATGGAATCCATCGATGGACACATTGTCATACAAAGTCACAATGGAAGCAGCTCCAGACGGATTCACGAAAAGAAAAATGCTATCCGAGATCGCTAAATTGTTTGACCCAATTGGATGGCTCACACCGATAACAATCAACGCCAAAATTCTAATTCAAAGTCTCTGGTTAACCAAAATCGATTGGGATGAAATAGTCCCAAAGACTATTGAACAACAATGGAGAGGATTTCGAACAACCCTTCCGATAGTACAAACAATACAAATTCCCCGATGGATCCAGACTCACAGCAAAGGCCAGAGCATTGAACTACATGGTTTCTGCGACGCGTCCATAAAGGCCTACGCTGCAGCCGTATACATTCGAACACAGAACGAAGATGGATCCATAGATTGCCATCTAATAGCCGCTAAGAGCAAGGTAGCGCCTATAAAAACAGTCTCCTTGCCAAGATTGGAATTATGCGGAGCACACTTATTGGCCAAATTGCTGGCACAAGTTAGAGATGATATGAAATTCGAGCGATCATCGACATACGCATGGACCGACTCCACAATCGTCATCGCCTGGTTGAGAAAACATCCATCATCATGGGAAACATTTGTGGCCAACAGAGTTTCACAGATACACCAACTAGTCGAACAAAGTATCTGGAACCATGTCCGCATAGAAGAAAATCCTGCATATTGCGCTACACGAGGATTAACCCCAAGTGACCTCAAACAACACCAATTATGGTGGGTCGGTCCGAAATGGCTCACACAATCAAAGGAAAATTGGCCCATACAGAAAGAGATTCAGGATACCACGAAGGGATTACGGAAGACAATCACCAAGGTACGCAGTGTTTTAGCCAACCAACAACGAACCCTGAGAAGAATAGCCCAATGGCGTTTCCGCCGGAAAACAAAAACTTCTTCATCAGCTTCCTCAAAACACTTTTTTTGAAGCTTAACGCTTCAAGGCGGGGAGAATGTTCCGGCGACACTGAAAATAAAACCCAAGGAACAAGGAAGATTAAATGAAAACACAAAATTCACTATTTTCTTCATTTATTTTTTAAAATCAAAAACCTGCAAAACAAACTCCTGAAAAGAAAACTAAAAGCCAAAAGGGAATAATAAATAAAACACAAATTTTGCAATATCTTTCTATTTTTATTCAAACAAACTAAATGAATACATAAAAATACAAACAAAAACACACAAGTTAAAAGACAGCACCACACAAAAAACTACAAGAAATACATACCTGGAAATAGAAAGGAATTAATTAAATATAAATATTAAATATATAAGTCCTTACCTGTTTTTTAAAAGTTGAAAAGCAATCCAGTGATCCGTCCAAAGAAGATGTCAAAAAGCCGTCGGCAAATCACAATTCTATAAACAAAAAGGTTAATAAAAAATGCAAGACAAATTCCACAAAAATACTCACCTGACAACCCCAATATGATCGCTGGCTCCTCCTCATCTCCATCCCCCACTAAAAAAAACCTGAAAATATAAACTAAAATTAGTAAATAAACTTAAAATCCAAATGCAATACTTACCCAAACAAGAAAACTCCATTTGACAGCCGTAAGATAAACAAGAACAGCTGATCGGACATCGCACGCAGATCTAGTACATAAACCCGAAATTATGTACTTCGAGAACGAAGCCCCCTGCCAAAGGATAGCCGCAGCTATTGTTCGAGTAGAAATAAATACCGACGCACAGACGGCGTTAAATCAGATTGCTTTTAATCTTTCTAGAGTCTTGAACTAGAAGATACAATCGGTATTGAGATTTTAACAATAAAGCAATTTCAAAGAATCTGCTCAAGTATTGAACTTTATGTTCGGGTAAAACATAAGAAAATAAAGACTTTATATTTGAACAATTTATTTGACCGACCAATTCGAATGTTAAATAAGTACTACATATTTAATTTAATTTTAACTTACATCTAGGTACAAATATACAAATATACCAATATTTTTACACATAATTTGCTGGATTAGCACAATTGATTTGCGCGTGCATGGTGTCCATTTGCACCCGCAAGTTTCCATCAATTTATAAATTCCGCCTGGCGGATATCCGCCGCATGCAGGTATCAAATTATAATTATGCATCAATATTTGCAGTAAAAAATATAAATTTAATATTATTGTTCTTGAACATGCTCCCCGCGAGAGGTTGTTTGCAGAAAGGGTTAACGTCTTGGGGTAGGTTGTGGATGCATTGTTCTGGAAATTGTAGGAAGTTGGAATTCAGGAGTGCCTACTCGATGGACTGTCTGCTGCCGTTTCCTATAGAGGTAAATAAGCCCTATGGTCAAGCATGTTCCTATAAAAATATAAGAAATGGAATAGTGATGAATGTCATGCGCATTTATTTGATGCAGTTGACCTTGTGCTTCCCTTTGTTTCTGATATTTGATTGCTTGCTCCAATTCTGACATGTCACTGAATATAAGTGGAATGTTCGCTGAGGATGTTTTCAAGCTTGGACCGCTGTTACTCATGGGCATGTTAATTGGTGGAATCTGTTTGAGTGTGCAGCCCGGCTGCAATTCTAATATTCCCGAGCCATTGAGTGTGTATGGATGTACTACACTGCCGCAGATCACATCGAAATTGTAATCATCCTTGAGGCAGTAGATCCACCGATTTGGGGACTGCGTCGAGATCCACAGATTTACTGGGTCCATCGTGTCAATTTTGCAGTATTCGGATAAAGTCTGTTGCCGTGTTAGAATACTCATTTCACATCGGCCAACTACAGATTTGTGGTTGTATAAGGGAAAGGACTGTTGGCAAAGTCTTCGGTTATTCTCTGTTGGAACACAGGATTCAACCTGTGCTTTACTCAATGGGACATAGTAATCCCTGTGCAAGCTAGTCACTAGATACTCTGCTACTGAGTGTACGTATATGTATTTACCGTCGTCTAGGATTGGAGTAGGAATCAATTTAAATAGCTGGAGACGTTCAATGTTAGGAAGAGGTAGAGATATGTCAAATAATATATAGCGCTCCATGACCTTAGATCTTATTTTCATTAAATTGTAGGTCTGTAGGATACCCTTCTGGTCTGTGCTGCCAGGAATCGTTACTGTTTCTGGTATGTTTTCTCGAATAAGTGCTAATTGGGATCTTAGTTGTTCGGGTGTAAGTAAGAGCGGGCTGACTTTCTCGTGCTGAGTATCTGTTATAAGTTGAAACAGAGCTTCTTGAGTATTTTGGTAGGCTAGCAACATCAAGGTTGTATGAAACATCGCCGTAGTAAACGCTTCATACCTGTCACGTTTGGCCACTTCTTGATTTGTGTTATTGATAGTACGCTGAATCGCTGCCAACTGATGCTTTAATGCCAGAAATTGGTCCGAGATTGCCTTATTATTTTTCTTGATAATGTTGCTTGTTGAGTCCGCAATAGACGTTTGATTACGAATAAGTTGAAGGAGATGGTTCTCGTTATCCTTTACTAGGTTGATTTGCTCTTCGTATTTTCGGGCAAATTCGTCATCAAGAATCCCAAATAATCCATGGGCAACATTTCCGACAATATTGAGTGGTGATCGTCGATTCCTTAATTTATTGTTTAAATCCTTGCCTGTAATAAGTTCGTTTTTATGTTCTATCTCTTGTAAGGAGTGTTGCAATTGCTCAAGTAGTACTGGACAGAAGCTTACCTCAGTCAAGTGTGAGCTACAGAGACCTTCTATTTGTTGGATGCTACCTTTTATCCCCGCGTATTCTTTCCAATAGCTCTCCAAGTCATAGTAAACGATTATTTTCCATGCATTATTTACTAAGTTAACGTATCCTAAATCTTCAAAATATACCCCTGCTCGTGCTGTCAAGGGATGTGTTACTAAGGATTTATTTAAGGCGTATGATGGACTTATTACTAGTAATAATACTAGTAGAGACTGTAACAAAAGTGGGGCTGAGTATCGACCTCGTGACCTCTTCGTTTCCGGTACTTGCTGATCATTTCTGTTGATCATTTGCGACTCTTCTGCCGGTAATTCTGTCGATGCTGCTGAGTCATCCTCGTCCTGCGAAACTGGTAGACGCGCCAATTTAGTGATTGGTCTTTTAAATTTGCCTTTACCGGTAGCTACTGTTGCGACTCGGACTTGGCTGTCTGGTCCAGGATGAGTTTCTACCACCCTTGCTAGCGGCCAATGTGTTGGAGGAGTTTGTTCATCGGTTAGTAGGACGATGTCTCCTATCTTGATATTCTCCTGGTTTGTCATCCATTTGGGACGTTGCTGCAACCTCGATAAATATTCATGCCTCCACTTGTTCCAGAAGGTTTGATGCATTTTTTCAATCACCTGCCATCGTTTCAAACGATTCATAGGTGCCTCAGACAAGGTCTGCATTGGGACAGACAGCAATGGCATCCCAACTAGAAAATGTCCTGGTGTTAGAACATCTAGATCTTCCGAATCTGCTGAAAGAGGACATAAGGGCCTTGAATTCAAAGAAGCCTCGATTTGTGTAAGGAGGGTATACATTTCTTCAAAATTGAGGATTGAGTTCCCAATCACTCGTTTTAAATGGTATTTGATTGAGCGTACTCCAGCCTCCCACAATCCCCCAAAGTGTGGTGCGGCTGGCGGTATAAAATGCCATTCAGTTTCTTGCTTCAAAAGTTCCCTTTGAATTACTTCGAAGAACTCAGTTTTTTCTTCCTTGCTATGGAACTTCAATATTTTGTTTGCCAGCACAAAGTTTGTACCGTTGTCGCTGTAAATGTGAGAGGCTCTGCCTCTTCTGGCGGCAAACCGTTTGTAGCCTGCGACGAATGCCTCGGCGGTGAGATCACTTACTAGTTCTATATGAATTGCTTTGGTTGCCAAACAGATGAATACGGCGATATATCCCTTAAATGTCGTTTTGCCTCTACCCTTCATTAATTTTAATGTGATAGGGCCCGCGTAGTCGATTCCGCAATGTGTAAACGGTTTGCTAACTGCGACCCGTGGTTTGGGCAAGTCTCCCATCAGTTGAGTTAATGGTTTGGCTACTAGCTTACGGCATGTTATGCATTTGTGTAACTGTTTCTTAACAGCATTAGTTCCATTGAGTATCCAATATCGTTGACGAATGTGTGATAAGGTTAGTGTTGGTCCACCGTGTAAAGAGTGTAAATGTGCCTCTGAGATGATTAACGCAGAGAGTGGGCTCTGGGGCGATATAATGATGGGGAATTTCGCTTCATCACCGAGCGATGAATTCCTTAATCTTCCCCCTACCCTAAGGATGCCTTTTTTGTCTAAAAATGGATTTAATGAGAGGATCTTGCTTTTCTGTGATACTCTTCCAGTCGACTTGATGTCAGTTATTTCGCATGAGAACTCTTGTTCTTGAGCCAGTTTGATTATGAGGTTCCTAGCCTCTCTTAGCTCTTGTATGTTTATGTAGTTTGTCCTTAAAAGTACCTTCCGCTCTTTGAGCTTACGGAAGCGTAGACAATACGCGGTTATTCTCAATAACTTTTGGAAATCGTTTGTTTTTGAAAACAATTGTTCTAAAGTGCCATTGTTTTTCAAAGTAAATGTTACTTGGATGTAACTTTTTAATTCTTGATCGGTCGGTTCACTGTTGGTGATATATTCAATTTCCTTTTGTCTGAGCCACTCTGGTCCATTCCACCATAGCGTAAAGTTTATTAATTTTGATGGATCTAAACCACGAGAGGCGCAATCCGCAGGATTCTGTTTTGATTTGACATAATGCCATTGCGCCATTGGTATTAAATTGTTAATTTCCCGTGTCCTATTGGTCACGAAAGTACTGTATTTTTTATTGTTATTTTGTATCCAGGCTAGTGGAACTTTCGAATCAGACCACGCGTGTACCTGCAATCCTTCAATATTAACGGCCTTCACGGTATGAGACAATAGTTTTGCCAACAGAACCGCTGCGCAAAGTTCTAAACGTGGTAGACTCACTTCTTTGTTTAGAGGAGCTACCTTTGTTTTTGCTGTAAGCAATTGGACATGTACTGACCCTTGATGGTCTATTGTTCTCGTATAGACAACCGCTGCATATGCCTTTGCGGAGGCATCGCAGAATCCTTGGAGTTCCAAAATCGAATTTGTTCGTGATACGTGAACCCACCTAGGAATTTCAATTTTTTCCAGATCAGCGAATTGGTTTCTTAATGTTCTCCATTCTCCATGTATTGGATTTGGTAATTCTTCATCCCATGATAAGTTAGCTTTCCATAATGATTGAAACATTAATTTGGCCTTAATGATGCAGGGAGCTAACCAACCTAGTGGATCAAACAATTGTGACCATTCTGATAATACTACTCTTTTGGTTGGAGTTATAGTCTGTTGACTTGTATTTACTTTAAATGTGAAGGTATCTCTGTGTGGACACCAATATATTCCTAAGGTTTTTACCTTAGTGTCACCTGATAAACTTAAAAGATTTTGTTCCTTGTCTGACTCATGAACGCCTTCCAAGATGTTCATGCTGTTACTAGCCCATTTTCTTAACTTAAACCCTCCCCTACTTAACAACTCATCCAATTGTATTCTCAATTCCTTGACCGATGCGATGGTGTCTGCACCTGTTAACAAGTCGTCAACATAGAAATCTTGTTTAAGTGCTGTTGCCGCTCTAACGAAGTTGTGTCCTTCATCGTTGGCCAATTGATACAAGGTACGTATCGCTAGGAATGGTGCAGGTTTTGTGCCATAAGTTACCGTGGTAAGGTTGAATTGTTGCAAAGGGGCTTGGGGAGTTTCCCGCCAAAGGATTCTCTGGTAATCCTGGTGAGCGTCTACAATTTTAATTTGTCTATACATCTTTTCTATGTCAGATGATATGACAAACTTATGTTTCCTCCACCTGATAAGTATCGACATTAAGTCTTGTTGTAGTTGTGGTCCTTTTAGTAAGGCATCATTGAGTCGTACTCCTGAACTTGTAGGACACGACGCATCAAAGACCACTCTTAATTTTGTTGTGGTGCTGTCTGCTTTTAAAACAGCGTGATGGGGTAGATAGCATGCATCTTGTGTGCTTAATGCTGGTCTCATATGACCAAGGTTTTGATATTCCTTAATGAACGCTTGATATTGGTCTTTAAATTTGTCATCTCGATGGAACTTTCGTTCCATCTGCACTAATCTGCTCATAGCCCTCCCCTTGGAGTATCCTAAATTGTTTATTTTTTCATTGAAGGGTAGATGAACTATGTATCTGCCTTCATGATCTCTAGCAACAGTTGCTGTGTAGATTTGTTCAGCAAGGATTTCTTCTTTCGAAGTTTCGCTCTTGGGTGCTAGCTCCTCGAGATCCCAGAATCTCTTTAGAGACTCGTCTATCTCTATTTGGGATACGTGGCATTTGATTACTGTAGTTGGGACGGGAACCTTACCTGACAATATCCATCCCAATTCTGTTTTTTGGGCAAGTGGATAACCTTTGATTCCCTTTCTTATACCTTCCAGCATAATTTCGTCATATACCTCCGCGCCTAATATAATGTCAATAGGTCCGGGACTAAATGCGTTAGGATCTGCCAGAGGCAGATTTTTCAGGGTGTCTATTTCTCTACTAATTATTTCAGTGTCGGGAATGGGTTTTGATACCGATTTGAGAACGAATGCGGACACCCATAATTGAAATGATGAGGGATATATGGAACTTATTTGAAATGATACCTTGCTTTTCGCACTACCAATTTTTATGTCTGAAACAACTGTTATTTCAGCACAGACCTTAGACCTCTTCAATCTTAGTCTTTGTACCGCATCTTCCCTTATGAAACTACCTTGAGAACCTTGGTCGACTAGGGCTCTCAAAATTTCTTCTCTTCCTTCTGAGCTTCTTACTTTAACCATTGCTGTTACTAACATTACGCCAACTTCAGTAGAACTCGAGTTGTAGGTTTGAACGTTTATGGTATGGTTTGAGTCAGTACCTTCTTGGCCATGGCTGCTTGAAGTGCTAGGTTTCGGATAATTTATGATGCTCTTTTGTTTGTTTACTTCACCTCGATTTGGCCTATAGGTTGGTTTGTTTTTATTCGAGTCTTCACCTTTCCTTAATTGGAAATTAAGTTGCTTGTTTTGACTTTCAATATGTAATAGGGTGTTGTGCTTTGCACTATTACATATTTTGCACGTTTTCTTGCTATTGCATTCAGACATGTGGTGAGGTCTTAAACATAATTTGCAAAGATTGCAGTTATTTAAGAGCTCTTGTTTTTGGGTATAACTCGAATTTACGAACTTGGAACATTCGTAAAGTTTATGGTTTCCCCCACAAGCTTCACATCGACTATATCCCTTTATATGATAGTTCTTAAGGTTCGACTTACTGTACAGTTTGGCTTTTATACCTCCTTGTCTATTATTGGACTGCGTTGATGGATCTCTATGTGATTTAATATTTTCCAGTGCTTGAAATCTTACCTCTAAGAAGGACAAAAATTCTGATAATTTTGGTAAATCTCTGGGAGATTTTAAGGAGAGTTCATATAACTTTTGGGTATCTTTGTCTAATTTCTTAGACAAAATATGTATTAGAATTGCATCCCAACTTTCCACTTCTAGGCCTAAATTTTTTAATGCGAATAAGCACTCATTAGTTGTATCATGCAAATTCTTAATTGAATTTGCTGAGTCATTCGCATCTGCCTGCGTTAGTAATGTATTTAATTGAGCTCGCACTAATAAACGTTTATTCTCGTACCTGTTAATTAGTAGCCCCCACGCTGTAATGTAATTGTCATTTGTTATTGGTAGGTGGCCTACCAACTGCGCTGCTTCATCAATTAAATTTGCCTTTAGATAATGCATTTTTTGAACCGTACTTAGATTTTCGTTTGTATGGACTAGCTGTTCAAAAAGATCATGGAACTGTCTCCATGTGTTATAGTCTCCATTGAATCTTGGGATTGTTATTGGAGGAAGTTTAATCTTGGCCCCATTTGGCTTGTCCCTATTAGCTGTTTGATTTTCCATATTCTGGTTCTCCTGTCGTGTCCTGGCAGACAACTCTTGTAACTGTATTATTATTGTTTGGTATATGTCCTCTGTTTGTTCATATTTTTGCTGCTCGAAATATTCATGATTTATTTCATGTGGGCCGGCCAACTTGATTAACTCGTCGTGATTCCGTTCAATCTGATTCCAGTAATTTTGTAATGTCTGGATTTTTTGTTGATAATAAACTGTTGATTTTGTATTGTCCACCTCGTTCTCTATCACTTCTACTATTCTTAATAGAGCTGCCATTTTACTTATTTGTACCTTTAGCGTGTTTTCGAGTTCTCTGTTGAAAGTATCTCCTTCCTTGCCTTTAAAGTTAAATGTCACCGTTTTAACTCGAGGCTGCTGTGAATCTTCCTGATTCTGATTGGTTCGACTGCCACCTGGTTGGGCTTGATTATCCTGTGCCTCTATTTGTTCCTTATCTGAATTGTCGATTTCTTTGCATAGCATCTCATGATAATCCTTGGATATCAAATCTCTAGCTGATATGTATGCTGCGTGTACCTGTTCTGCAAATTTGTTCACAAAGTACTTGTTGTTTGGATCTTTATTCCTGTATGTTTGGAGATCAACGTCTTTTAAATGAAACTCTGTCCATAATTCTTCTAATTTGCGCAATTTTTTTTCAAAATACTCTTTATTTTTCCTTTTCGCGGAATCCTTTCCATAATTAATTTCCACCCTTTGAATTGACTCACCTAGCTCTTGTTGTTGCGCTAAATCTTGGGCAATATTACTCATTTTTTTTTTTTTTTTTTTTTGAGAACCGTAGGCTTGATTAGTGACTAAAGTAAGTCTCTGGGAGAGCGGATGTTTAAAGAATGCTTGCTACTTTAACTTGTACCGAATTTTGTAACCCTTTAACTCGATAAACGGTTTTAAACTTGATAAATGAAAACTATTTGGAACTTGCGCGGTGTAAATGAACACTTTACAGAGACATTTTTGATTACGTTAGGGTTTTTTATTTTGTATAGTAATGGAATAATGATAATAATCGACACTTTATTGGGTTTTAATCATAAATGTTAAAAAGAGTAAAAATTAAAAAATATATAATATGATAACAACGTTTGCAATATGTGTAATGAAAATTTGTTATGAAAAAACAATATATTTGTAGATTTTTATTTTATTTTAATGATTATTTTTTGTAAAGATTGATTTTTTATATATCTTTCGAAAATTATGTAATTTTTAATTTTTATATTTTGAGTACTTATCTTATATTCGGTATCTTGTTTTGTGGAACTGATGTCCTTTTGATGTCCTGTGTAGACTTCTGTTGCTGGAGTCTGTAGACTTTTCCTGCTGTCCTGTGTGGACCTCTGTTGCTGGATTCTGTAGCCTTTACTGTTGTCCTGTGTGGATCTCTGTTGCTTGATTCTGTAGCCTTTACTGTTGTCCTGTGTGGACCTCTGTTGCTGGATTCTGTAGCCTTTACTGTTGTCCTGTGTGGACCTCTGTTGCTGGATTCTGTAGCCTTTACTGTTGTCCTGTGTGGACCTCTGTTGCTGGATTCTGTAGCCTTTACTGTTGTCCTGTGTGGACCTCTGTAACTGTTGTAACTTGTTGATTTGGTGGCACCTTAATAAAATGATTGCCCACTGATCAGCTGCTGGTTTGTATTACAGTAATTGAGATAATTATTAAACATTTATCATTCGCACTTTATTTTGCTTTTAAATTTTTAATTAGTTCACATTAATGGTAACTCTGTAGACCAAATGTAAACAAACACACTTATAAATCTGTTAACTTTTTGAAGTGCACAAATTTCTAACTTTGTCGCTTAATTTTACACTTTAACGACCACAATTTGACCAAACAGAAATTATCTCAGGTTTTTTTTTTTTTTTAAGCAACTGTAATGCACTTTCTTGCTGGTTTCAACTTCACTTATAAAAACAAAAAAGAAAAAAGCTCGAAGGACCACTTTATGTTCGGGTAAAACATAAGAAAATAAAGACTTTATATTTGAACAATTTATTTGACCGACCAATTCGAATGTTAAATAAGTACTACATATTTAATTTAATTTTAACTTACATCTAGGTACAAATATACAAATATACCAATATTTTTACACATAATTTGCTGGATTAGCACAATTGATTTGCGCGTGCATGGTGCGTGCAAAATATAAATTTAATATTATTGTTCTTGAACACTTGGCATTCTGGAAAGACAGAATTGAGGTCTTTCCCCAGCAAAAAGAATCTGCTCAAGTATCGAACTTAGCATTCTGGAAAGACAGAATTGAGGTCTTTCCCCAGCAAAAAGAATCTGCTCAAGTATCGAACTTAGCATTCTGAAAAGACAGAATTGAGGTCTTTTCCTAGTAAAGCCCGAATTAAAGACAGTCTTGAAGTCTTTACTGCAGCAGTAACTTAATCATCAAAGTTGATTTCAGCAGTTACTCTAACCAACCACAGAGGGACGAATTTGCGAAGAAACAAGGCAAAGCAGTCCAACAAGCAGCCACCAGGGCAGCAAGCAGAAACCAGGGCAGCAAGCAGCAACCAGGCAGCAAGCAACAAGCAAATCCCAAGCGATTCACAAGAAACGAAACCAGAGTGCAGCAACACAAAGGTTATTCCTGGCTGTTCTAATTGCAGAACACATCAGTCGAAACATCAATCATCACGCTGACAGATAGGTGGCGTTATTCATTTAAGTTACCAGAGCAAGCAATATTTTGGTAATTTTTATTTACAAAACAAATACGAAATTTCAAGTAATAAATAACGAATTAAAGATTGAATTGAATTATTTTGGCAATTTGTTGAATTTTTATTGAAGTTATATTTGAGAAAATCTAAGAATTAATTGCGAATAAATAGTAATTTTGATTTGTGGGAAAGGTTATCTTTTTATTGAATTACACCCTTCCGGCACCTTTTTTATGAGTCAGAAATTAAATTGCTAATTCTGAACAGCGGGAATGCGGGAATGCGGCAATGCGGGAATGCGGGAATGCGGCCATGCGGGAATGCGGCAATGCAGGAATGCGGCAATGCGGCAATGCGGGAATGCGGCAACGCGGCAATGCGGGAATGCGGGAATGCAGCAATGCGGCAATGCGGGAATGCGGCAATGCGGGAATGCGGCAATGCGGGAATGCGGCAATGCGGCAATGCGGGAATGCGGGAATGCAGCAATGCGGGAATGCGCCCATGCGGGAATGCGCATTGCCGCATTCCCGCATTGCCGCATTGCCGCATTCCCGCATTGCCGCATTCCCGCATTCCCGCATCCCGCATTGCCGCATTCCCGCATTGCCGCATTCCCGCATTCCCGCATTGCCGCATTCCCGCATTGTCGCATTGCCGCATTCCCGCATTCCCGCATTGCCGCATTCCCGCATGGCCGCATTCCCGCATTCCCGCATTGCCGCATTGCCGCATTCCCGCATTGCCGCATTCCCGCATTGCCGCATTCCCGCATGGCCGCATTCCCGCATTGCCGCATTCCCGCATTGCCGCATTGCTGCATTCCCGCATTGCCGCATTCCCGCATTGCCGCATTGCCGCATTGCCGCATTCCCGCATTCCCGCATTGCCGCATTCCCGCATTGCCGCATTGCCGCATTCCCGCATTCCCGCATTGCCGCATTCCCGCATTCCCGCATTGCCGCATTGCCGCATTCCCGCATTGCCGCATTGCTGCATTCCCGCATTGCCGCATTCCCGCATTGCCGCATTCCCGCATTCCCGCATTCCCGCATTCCCGCATTGCCGCATTGCTGCATTCCCGCATTCCCGCATTGCCGCGTTGCCGCATTCCCGCATTGCCGCATTCCCGCATTGCCGCATTCCCGCATTGCCGCATTCCCGCATGGCCGCATTCCCGCATTGCCGCATTCCCGCATTGCCGCATTCCCGCATTCCCGCATTGCCGCATTCCCGCATTCCCGCATTGCCGCATTCCCGCATTGCCGCATTGCTGCATTCCCGCATTGCCGCATTCCCGCATTGCCGCATTCCCGCATTGCCGCATTCCCGCATTCCCGCATTGCCGCATTCCCGCATTGCCGCATTGCCGCATTCCCGCATTCCCGCATTGCCGCATTGCCGCATTCCCGCATTGCCGCATTCCCGCATTCCCGCATTGCCGCATTGCTGCATTGCCGCATTGCCGCATTGCTGCATTGCCGCATTCCCGCATTGCCGCATTCCCGCATTCCCGCATTGCCGCATTCCCGCATTCCCGCATTGCCGCATTCCCGCATTGCCGCATTCCCGCATTCCCGCATTGCCGCATTCCCGCATTCCCGTATTGCCGCATTCCCGCATTGCCGCATTCCCGCATTCCCGCATTCCCGCATTGCCGCATTCCCGCATTGCCGCATTCCCGCATTGCCGCATTCCCGCATTCCCGCATTGCCGCATTCCCGCATTGCGGCGTTCCCGCATTCCCGCATTGCCGCATTCCCGCATTGCCGCATTCCCGCATTGCCGCATTGCCGCATTCCCGCATTGCCGCATTGCCGCATTCCCGCATTCCCGCATTCCCGAATTGCCGCATTGCCGCATTCCCGCATTCCCGCATTCCCGCATTGCCGCATTCCCGCATTCCCTCATTGTCTCATTCCCGCATTGCCGCATTCCCGCATTCCCTCATTGTCTCATTCCCGCATTCCCGCATTGCCGCATTGCTGCATTCCCGCATTCCCGCATTGCCGCGTTGCCGCATTGCCGCATTCCCGCATTGCCGCATTCCCGCATTCCCGCATTGTCGCATTCCCCCATTGCCGCATTCCCGCATTGCCGCGTTGCCGCATTCCCGCATTGCCGCATTCCCGCATTGCCGCATTCCCGCATTCCCGCATTCCCGCATTCCCGCATTCCCGCATTGCCGCATTGCCGCATTCCCGCATTGCCGCATTCCCGCATTGCCGCATTCCCGCATTCCCGCATTGCCGCATTCCCGCATTGCGGCATTCCCGCATTCCCGCATTGACGCATTGCCGCATTGCTGCATTCCCGCATTCCCGCATTGCCGCGTTGCCGCATTCCCGCATTCCCGCATTCCCGCGTTGCCGCATTCCCGCATTGCCGCATTCCCGCAATGCCGCATTCCCGCATTGCCGCATTCCCGCATTGCCGCATTCCCGCATTCCCGCATTGCCGCATTGCCGCATTGCCGCATTGCCGCATTCCCGCATTCCCGCATTGCCGCATTCCCGCATTGCCGCATTCCCGCATTGCGGCATTCCCGCATTCCCGCATTGCCGCATTCCCGCATTGCCGCATTCCCGCATGCCCGCATTGCCGCATTGCCGCATTGCCGCGTTGCCGCATTCCCGCATTGCCGCATTCCCGCATTCCCGCATTGCTGCATTCCCGCATTCCCGCATTGCCGCGTTGCCGCATTCCCGCATTGCCGCATTCCCGCATTGCCGCATTCCCGCATTGCCGCATTCCCGCATTGCCGCATTCCCGCATTGCCGCATTCCCGCATGGCCGCATTCCCGCATTCCCGCATTGCCGCATTCAGTTCCCAATAACCTGAGGTTATGTCTAAAAGTACCAAATAAGGCCATTTTTAGCATTAAAATTGCTTATAGCTTCAAAACTATAGGCCGTAGCATAAAAGTTGTTGAACATTATTCATAGGAAATTGTCCAAGCTTTCCAATTTTGTAATAAAAAAATATCAATTAGCTACTTTTTTTTGGAGAAAAAGGTGGTTGAAGTTGAAATTTTAATGAAGAAAAAAACAAAATTTTGACTTTGACGACACATAACTCTGGAAGTTGGTGGGTTTAAGCCTTAACTTTTACCGTTTCACATAGGCGGGGGTATTCTGCGTAGATTGGGGCCTTATTCAAGAAAATCTCTCACAGGGTTACAAAAATACAGGGTGATATGTAAACCTCTACCAAAAAATTTCGAACTGATTGATTTGATATTTGACAGTAATTTTAACGGTTTTCTAAAACTATATCAAAAATTCATTTAGACAGATTAATAGCTAACTAAAAGACGAACATTTTAAAAAAAACATGAGTACGGAAACTCAAATTTTCGGCCCGTTAGAGTAAATTGAATAGAAAAAATTGTATTTTTTTGAAAAAATGAGACTTTTTGTTAAAAATTTAAAAAAAATGAAAATGAAATTTCAAAATCCGGCTAGAGGGATCGATAGGTAAATTCAAGATGAACATTTAAAAAAAAAAAATTTTGTCAATAACTTAAAAATTACGACCTCTAGAGTAATTTGGGTGAAATATCAAAAATGTCGCCACTGTGCGGTGTACCCGGTGTTTAAGGCGATTTGGGTTATCTATATTCTATATCTTACTAATATTATAAACGTGAATGTTTGTATGTATGTTTGTTACTCTTTCACGCAAAAACTACTGAATGGATTTTAATGAAACTTTACAATAATATAGCTCATATATCAGAATAACATATAGGCTATAATTTATAAAAAAATTCAAGATGGCCGCCGAAAACTCAAAATGGCCACGCAAATTGTGTTCCGATTTCAATGAAAGTTGGTATACAGAGGTTTTTAAGGTAGCTAATAACGAATTTGTTGTCAAAACTTATAAATTCAAAATGGCCGTGCCAATATGGCCGACGAATTTGCCAATTGTGTTCCGATTCCAATGAAAATCGAAATCTGGGGGATTTTAAGGTTGCAAATAACGAATTTATGATCAAAACTTTCAAAACTTATAAATTCAAAATGGCCGTGCCAATATGGCCGACGAATTTGCCAATTGTGTTCCGATTCCAATGAAAATCGAAATCTGGGGGATTTTAAGGTTGCAAATAACGAATTTATGATCAAAACTTATAAATTCAAAATGGCGGACGAATTTTTCCAATTGTATTCCGATTCCAATGAAAGTGAATATCTAGGGGTTTTTAAGGTTGCAAATAACGAATTTATGATCAAAACTTATAAATTCAAAATGGCGGACGAATTTTTCCAATTGTGTTCCGATTCCAATGAAAGTGAATATCTAGGGGTTTTTAAGGTTGCAAATAACGAATTTATGATCAAAACTTATAAATTCAAAATGGCGGACGAATTTTTCCAATTGTATTCCGATTCCAATGAAAGTGAATATCTAGGGGTTTTTAAGGTTGCAAATAACGAATTTATGATCAAAACTTATAAATTCAAAATGGCCGCGCCAATATGGCCGACGAATTTTTCCAATTGTATTCCGATTGCAATGAAAATCGGTATCTGGGGGCTTTTAGGGCAAACAACGAATTTATGATCAAAGCTTATAAATTCAAAATTGCGGGTCCAATATGACGCACGAATTTTCCCAAGCCACATTCTGAAATGTAGTAAATTTCTAAAATTCCCTCTAACCAGTATAGAAACAGTAAAAACGGTAGAAAGAGTCGAAGTTTGCAAATTTGTGCGCCCCTACATTGTCATCACGAGGTTAAACGATGTCATCTATCGCTTCCAAAAAGTTCGATCGGAAAAAACGGGACCTGGAGGAAGCTGTGTTCGGGACGAATACTGAGTAAGAAAGGAGCAGTGTAACGGCTAACCGAAAAGAGAAAGTTAAAATTCCAATTCACCGAGAAGTTATATGTTTAGATGCATCTACTTGAATACATAACGCTGTTCTAATTGAATCACCGATAAGATTGGGAAGAGGCAATTTTTTCCAGATTTATTGTTTTTTCATTATACTTTTTTTCCTACCGCGTACAACGCACACATAATTTTTTTTTATTTTATAACCATTTCCTATCCCGGAGTATGCCCACATAATTTTTTTTTATTAAAAGGTGTTGCAACGCACGCGGGTTTTTGCTAGTTACATATATAAAAATGAATCACTGTTTTGTGTGTAATCGATGTTTGAAAAATTGGCTGTATGAAATGAATGAATGAGTGTTGTTTGTGTTAGAAGACCTCAATAGCAAGGTTTATGTATATAGTTTTCATGATTATGTCTGTCGGTATTTTTGTAGTGGTTCTTGAAGAATAATTGTCGATATCTCTATTGGAAATTTTTTTCTTTGCATTTAATTGATATGATTTTTATGTCAAATCGGTTTGTTTTATTAAATGAAATATAAAAAAGTTAAATCGTTCTAAAAAAAAGGATTGCAGCCGCAATAGTGGTCTCAAATTCACGAACACTAATGGTACTAACAGCGCCGTAACTAGGCATGTGCAGGCGGTGCGGCGCACCAGGGCCCCCGGCCCTGAGGGGCCCCCGAAGATTTCTTTTTTTTTTAGAATTCGTTTTAAAGTATGAGCTAGAAAAGATCTTCGATAACGTTTTTATAACATTGTATAAAATTGGATCTACTTTTTTATGGAAAGGGCCCCATGAAATCGAGAAAAAAGTCATTTTAGAGAAATAAGTAAACGCAAGAGACTGAGGAGACACCTAATGTGCAAGAACAGTATATTTTCATGAGTGATGTTTCTATGATTTCGTTATTTGTAAGTTACAAATAATTACGTGCAGTCTAGAATATTTGGCTGTAAAAATATCTACCTAATACAGAATATAGTGTAATAGTATGTGCACACATATAGTGGAGTTAGATGAGCAAAACATAAGGAATTGTCTCCAGAATAAAATTTTTTTTTTGGAACATGTTAGTTACATCGAATACTATACGAAATGGACATTTTCTACCTCTAGCAACCGCCGCTACGTAAGTTATCGGCCATTATGTCAAAAATTTACCATTTTGGTCGTTCTTTCTAAATATAAATGCGTATATCTCGGCATGTGTAGGTCCGAAAAAATTGAAAAAAAATAGAGGTTGTTCGTTATGATATTGGCTACCAGCGGTTACAATATGAAATCCTTATCTGCACAAATCAAAAACTAAAGAAACTACAGAATTTTGGTTTTTCGGTGATAACTTCGAATATTTTTAGTGAAATTTGATGAAATTTTCAAAAGTTATACTTTATAATGGGAACAATAACTGGTTAAAATTTCAAGTCAAAATATCTAATACAAGGCTCAAAAATTGACTTCAAATTTGAAAATTGATTGACCTATCAGTTTTGTGCATCGCTTCGTATGAGGTTCTTACTTTTTTTAAAATGTAGCTTCTTTTATGCACTTTTGATGGTGAAAAAGAAAAAATTTTAAACTTGAAGAAAAGTGAAAAAAATCGAATTGAAAATCGACAATTTTTGCATTTTTTCGTCAATTTTTTTAGAAAAAAATCACATTTTTTGATAAAAGTCAATTTTTCGATCATTATACATATGTCAAAAATGAACTCAAATGTGCATAAAAGAAGCTACATTTTAAAAAAAAGTAAGAACCTCATACGAAGCGATGCACAAAACTGATAGGTCAACCAATTTTCAAATTTGAAGTCAATTTTTGAGCCTTGTATTAGATATTTTGACTTGAAATTTTAACCAGTTATTGTTCCCATTATAAAGTATAACTTTTGAAAATTTCATCAAATTTCACTAAAAATATTCGAAGTTATCACCGAAAAAACAAAATTCTGTAGTTTCTTTAGTTTTTGATTTTTTTTTGAGGTTATATGTGTAGATAAGGATTTCATATTGTAACCGCTGGTAGCCAATATCATAACGAACAACCTCTATTTTTTCAATTTTTTCGGACCTACACATGCCGAGATATACGCATTTATATTTAGAAAGAACGACCAAAATGGTAAATTTTTGACATAATGGCCGATAACTTACGTAGCGGCGGTTGCTAGAGGTAGAAAATGTCCATTTCGTATAGTATTCGATGTAACTAGCATGTTCCAAAAAAAAAAATTTACTCTGGAGACAATTCCCTTTTCACTAAAATTTGATGCTCATCTGACTCCACTAATATGAGAAATAAAGAAATTGTTTAAACCAAAGTATAATGCTGTTTTTAATTTCTCACGACCTTGGAACCCTTTTTTTAATGGACTTCGAAAAGGCTTCGAAATCACATTTTTTTTTAGAAATTCATTTTCAAGGGCCCCTTACGAAATCTTGCACAAGGGCCCCCGAGACCCTCGCTACGGCGCTGGGTACTAATAATTCATTTCCAACTACTAACTCACTAACCAAGAATACTAATATAAACAATTTACTTCCAACCACCATCACACTTACTAAGAGCACTAACGTTACTAATGATCCACTTCCAACCACTAATTACCCAAATTTCGCGCGAAGTCACATTATTGTTGGCGGCCGCTCCTACGCTAACATCTGCGATGCTCAACGTCAATCAACCCCGCCACAGCAAATGTCATCAGATTCTTCGGTAAGATCCAAGTCGCCTTTCTTGAATCCTCTACAACCCCCGGTGGTAAAAAATACCATTATATCTGCTGACTCCGAAGATAAGAGATATTTGCTTTCACGCTTGCGAGAAAAGAGGATCTTTGATGATGTTCGCCTATTCCTGGCTTACATGCACAACAAACCAGATTCAACTTGCATTAATGGTAAGACCAGGACTAGTCTAATTATTTCTATTCAGCAAGAGGGCCTACCTACTGAACGTAATACCCTCCTAGAACTGTTTACAAATTTCCATGAACAATTCCAAATTTACCCTCAGCAAGTTAGCAAGGACCTTTCTGCATATGGGCCCCATGTCAGAGCAAAACATATCTCCCAACTTCAAAGAAGTCGGGACGAATCAAATAGATATTATCGTCCTTAACTAGCTTCTCCCCGTAATTCTAACCATCTCCAAGCCCATGTCATTCAAAACCAACATCTTCTGATAACTTAAGACTCTTCTACCATAACTGCAGTGGGATGAGAGGCAAACTGAAGGATATTTTTATCGACTCCAAATCCTGTGATTTCAATGTACTAGTATTAACCGAGACTTGGTTGAATGACTCCTTCCTTAACGAGGAGATCTTGCATGGCAGCTGGTCCATTCATAGATGCGATAGAGATTATATATCTACCGGTCTCTCAAGAGGAGGTGGTGTCCTCATAGCTGTTAGAGACTCCTTAAATAGTGAACTGATCGTGACTACGTCCTCTCAAACCTTTGAACATATTTTAGTACGAGTAAAGTTCGGAAAGAAATACATTGTCATCGGTTCTTTTTACTTACCTCCAAACTCCGACGAATCTATATATGATAATGTGATTCATAAAATGAAATATCCAACGATAATAAAGATATATTAATCATAGGTGATTTTAATATATCTTTCATTCTTGACGAGGAAGACAGTTATTTACTTCCGATTAATGTATCAAACCCCGTCGATATAAAGTTTATCGACAATCTTTACAGCAACGACCTGCAACAGGTAATTAGCCAACCAAATTCAAATGGGAAATGGTTGGATTTAATCTTCACTAACCTCTATGAGGATTTGAACGTGCTTCCCGCTTCTGAAGAGGAGAATCTATTTAATAACACTACACATCATTCCGCGTGGGTCATCGAGCTCAGTTCTACAATAGCTGATTATCTCGCCTCCTATAACAACTCTGTAGTCTTCGATTTTAAGAATGCTGATAATGTTAGTATTAGCACTGAATTATCCCTTATTAATTGGGAAGATCTACTTGATGGTGATGATATTGACGAGCTAGTTACTAGATTCTACGATCTCATCTTCAACACCATTGGCAGATTCGTACCCAAAATCAGAAAAGGGATAAATTGACGGAGCCATGGCTTGACAAAAACACTCGGTCCCTTCGTAATAGGAGAAATAAATTGTTCCCCGTAGTGAAAAATAACAACAATGTTAGTGCTGAGCAGAAATCTGAATACGCCAGGTTAGCCTCAGAATTTAATCATAGGTCACGGGAGGCCTATACTACTTATGCAAAGACTGTCGGTGAAAATATCATAAGTAATCCTAAAAAATTCTTTGATTTCGTTAATCTAAAGCGAAAAACATCAGGCTACACGACAACAATGACAAACGGTATCACACACTCCTCTCTCCCCCAAGAAATTTCAAACATGTTTGCGGACAGGTTCAGTCCCCATTTCCCCATTTCTTCGACTGCACACACTGTCCCAAGAGAGCATTCCGAAACTGCGGTCCTTATAGACAATATATCTCTATCGCCCGAAGATATAATGACAGGTCTTATAGATCTGGAGGTCAATAAAGGTCACGGTCCGGACTGTCTACCTGCAAGTTTTTTGCAGAGCCACCAACTCCAACTCATTCTACTCCCTCTTCACCTCATTTTTAACAAGTCCCTTTCTGCCGGTAAGTTTCCTTCGGTATGGAAGAAATCCTTCCTCACACCAATCTTTAAGTCAGGTGATAAACATGCGGTGGACAACTATAGGGGCATTGCTATCCTATCTGTTATCCCTAAACTATTTGAAAAACTTATCTATGACAAGATTGCCCCTCTAATTGTTCCGAACCTAAACGATCAGCAACATGGTTTCAGAAAAGGTCGTTCCACAACATCCAATCTTATGATAATGATATCCGAACTGCTGTGCGGTATGGAACAAGGCCACCAGTTTGACCCTGTCTACACTGATTTCAGCAAGGCCTTTGATCGAGTAGACCACCACGTACTATATATGAAATTATTAAGATTTGGGATATCCGGCCCCCTTCTGGATTGGATAACATCCTATCTTAACGGGAGAACTCAGGTGATAAGATTTCAGGGCTTCCTCTCAAAAGAAATCAATGTAACCTCAGGTGTACCGCAAGGCAGCCACCTAGGGCCACTTCTATTTAACATATTCATTTCCGATCTATCTGAAAAATTAAATGGCATTCCGCGCCTCTTTTACGCCGATGATTTAAAAATTTATAGTGCTATAAGGTCTCAAACTGATGTATCCTTTTTACAGTCGAAACTTAATGTATTATACTACAAGACTGGTGCACCACTAACAATCTTCTTTTTAACACCAGTAAGTGCCACGTAATTACCTTCTCCAGGAAAAGAAACAAACAACTGCAAAATTATTATCTCAATGACAATGTCTTGGATCGTGTCGATCACATTGTTGATTTAGGCATTATCCTCGACAGCAAGTTAAACTTTAACTTACACTATGATAATATTTTTGCTAGATCCAACAAGCTGTTGGGCTTTATCAAGAGAAGAGCTAAAGAATTCGACAATGTTTGGGTTACTAAAGCCTTGTTTTGCTCATTGGTCCGTCCTATTCTTGAGTATGCGTGCCAGATCTGGGATCCTATATTTCAAATTAGTATTAATCGAATAGAATCTGTCCAAAAGAAGTTCCTTCTTTTCGCGCTTAGGAACCTCTATAATCCTTCGGATTTTCACAACCTTCCTCACTATAAGGACAGGCTCAAAATCCTTGATCTCTTGCCTCTATCCCTTAGACGGAAGTTGCTTACATCTTGTTTTACCTTGGATGTCCTGAACAATAACCTCAAGGTGCAGTTCCTGTCGGACACAATCAAATTTAACGATACTCGACAAACAAGACATTCCAAACTGCTTAAAGAGTACCCGCATCGCACTGAATATGCTAGAAACGAGCCCGTTAACAGGTGCTGCATTACCTTCAATTCCTACGCGTCCTGTTTCTCTCCCTCAATTAACAAAAGTTCCTATAAAAGAAAACTAATTTCCCTGTTGTCCTCTTCTAACTAACACTATAGACCTAGATCTTAGTTTAATATTTAAATATTAAATACTCGCAATGTTCCTTATTAATGTTAATAATTGTTTTTGTTAAGTGCCTTGTTTGGCAAATAAATAAATAAAAAAACAGTGGGTGTGTGTACTTATGTACACGCATTAGAAGTTATACGTCTTTGGCGTGATTTTAAGGCTAATTTTTAATTTGTACACAAATATTTTATTGGATTCTATTTCTATTTTCGTGCGTTGGAAGGTGCAAGCATTATGATGCCGAAATGCTCAAGGCTGTCGGTTATACCGTATTCTAATCCTAACTAAAATTACCAACTAATTGGGTCATCAGGCCTAATTACAATTATCTTAAGATGAGCTTAAGATGTCTCATGAAATTCTCTTAACACTGGCTAATTCTCTACCAAAACGTAGTGAATGTTAAACTTAGTATGCGTCGCAAGCTGGATCAGCATTTATTTACCTGATAATACTACTGGTACTTCTAAGCCTATCTCACTTCTTTTTTGTTCATTTCCGCCTTAGCTTCTGATTGAGGAATTTAGCTTCTCCTCCACTTTAGTCAGTAGATCAAACGATCGTACCATTATAGTCTAAGACGTTCGTTGCTCTTAGGCGTGCCTTTAGCTGTAGGTTACAGTGCAACAGTTTAATCGGCTAATCTCCGGCAATCCAAAAGGACATCGTCTGTGTCCTCTGTCACAATGAGGAATTCCAGGCGTTGCGTAGACTCATTTTGCCGGTATCCTCTCGTAACTCACCTGTGGGTTCATCGACCTTGGGTAGATTCATTCTACTTCCTTTGCCACTACTGAAGTAAACGTCACTTCCAAATTCTGTTCACTTCCCTAGCTTCTTCTTTTAGTTGTATCTCAATTAAATTGAGTGGGTTAGGGCAATTGAAATATGATACGAAGAGTTTCATACTAAGGACATTAATGTATCGGCAAATCAACGCTTCAACGTTTGACTGACAACACTCTGAACCTGTCCAAACACCATGGTTGGACGCTTGACATTGGACATTCGTAGTTCGAGTAGCGGCCACACAATGCTTTCTACCATCAAACGTCCAACGTTGGAAAGTGCTCATAGCATCGTTTAGAGCCGGCTTTAGCTGAAAACTAGGATATGTAATTTATTTCCCTCCATAGCCTCTGGGTAAAAACCTCCTCATTCATGGACATCGTGAATGGACTTGGGCTACGAATTTTCATATGCCCATATAATAATAAACTTAATAGCTAAAGGATTGGAGTTGCAATGCTTGCCCTCCATAGCCTCTACCCCTACGCCTATATTGTCCGCAGGCCGTATCAGCACATCAAAATTGGCAGCGTGTAGCAAATTAGGGCAGGATATGAGAATGCAGCACGCTGCAATCAAAAGTATTTCAATTGACTGAGGCTGGTAAAATGACAAGCATAGCAGCGTGCTGCATCTTCATATCATGTCTTAAATTTGCAGTACTCTTCATATTTGAGGTTCTGATAGGGCCTCCAGCAAACCCATCGTAGCTACAGGCCTGGAAGTAGCCGGTGCCGATCCTACATTTGCTTGAATGGTCGACATTTCTCGTGTAATAACATAGTGGAGCCAAGTTTTTAAGTTTACTTTTGCAATAAAAAGTTGTAAAATATTGTATTTTATCACTTTTTCCTGCACCTGGGTTACCAGTGATTAGTGTTTCAGTGATTGAATTAAAACAATTTCAAAAAATTGAGTGAACCAATATTTTTTAATGCTTTAATTGTGAAGGTGACCAATTTTGTTTACATTCGCTGTGGTTTTGTCGAGTTATTTTAGGGCAAAAATATTGAATTTGTGTGGTTCTTGAGTTAAAAGTGAATTTAAAATAATTAAAGCTTGTTAAAAAATAATTTTTAAAAATATTAAAGCAGAAAAATGTGTAGGAAAAAGTTCAAAAGTTATTGTTATTCATGTTGTGTGGTGGTACTTGCACTTATGTTTTAATAACTATTCCGTAATAATTTTTAACCATTTTAAATTCACTTTTAATTTAATTACACCATAAATCCAACATTTTTTCCCTAAATTAACACGAAAAAAACACTTTGAATGTAAACAAAACTGGTCACCTTATCAATTTCATTCAATTTATTCACTCGGATCACTAACTAACTTATCACCGGTTATGCACGTGGAGGAAAAAATGCTAAAATACAATATTTTGCCATTTTTTACAAGTTAAAATCTTGGCGCGTCTAAAGGCCGCCATACACGGTCAAATTTGATGTACATCCAGAATTTCATCAAACCCATAAGCGCAATGAGTTTTGATCGGCCGACCGGCCCACAATCGATAGTTTTGGTTGTACATCAGCCCTTCGATGTACATCCAATTTGACCGTGTATGGGGGTCTTAAAATATTACACTACGAGTGAGAGAAATTGCCTTCCATCCAGTAAAACTCCTCACCTACAAACAGCACACAATAAACACTACGAATCTTCCTAGGCCTCCGAAAAACCAAACTTACGCTTAGCTGATGACTCGAACATGAAATTTATTTCCCTCCATAGCCTCAGCATAAAAACCCCCTCACTCATCGACATCGTGAACCGGCATCGGCTACGAATTTTCATATGCCCATAGTAATCACGGTATTCAGAAGCTTTCGGTTTTCTGTATACCGTGCATAATAATGATAATCCCAGTGCGCATGAAGAAAGGAAGTTGAAATGCTTGCCCTCCATTGCCTCCACCCCATATCCTCGCGTTGCGTTGCGATTTCCTCAAAATTCACTCTCATAATATTTTTCAAAACGTGCCTAAAGAAGTATAACTTCAATAAAATTGTAAACGCATTAAACGAAACGTAGCTTCAATAATGCTTTTACATGTTACTCTCATTGAACTGGCGTACACGGATCAACACTCAACACTTTTTAAACCGGTTTGTTATCATACTCTCGGGGCACATGGATATTGCTTCACCAAGTTTAACTTATAATTCTTAGATGGGATATCAACGTGTATTACCGAGTAATGTTTCTTTCTCTATAACGCATGTGTTAGTTTAATTTTTTGTTGAACAAGGTATAACACTTCCCTCCTTTCCTTTTGACCCAATTTTTATGTTAAAATGGACTTTATTTAGTAGTTTTTTTTGTAGATGGTGCAGCCGAGACGTCACTTCAACAATTTTAGTTAAGGTAACGATACAATTCGAAACGTATGTTGGGAAATCGCTATAAACGTAGATGCATTGTGTGTGGGAGGAGCATATCGACTCATGCAACGAAGACTATAGTAACTCATTTTTGGGGGTTTTGTGCATGGCATATATTTGGTGAAGTATAGTATCTCGAGATAATATAGTATTCGTAGTATTTTATGGCCAAAAATGACTTACTATTTTTATGCTAGTATTTCTGGTTGCCTAACCCTTTCGTTTCGAACTTCAGGTAAATATATGCCATGCACAATGGTAACTCAAAAATCCCCAAAAATGAGTTACTATAGTCTTCGTTGCATGAGTCGATATGTCCATGGCCACCATCCACCACCTTAAACATGATTTTTGATTTAATAATCCAGAGAAAGGGTTAATAGTTATTTCCACATCAATGGCGGAGATCGTTAGACCTGCTCACAAACAAGGACATTTTTTATCTGCTAAGACCGAACCCTTAATCAGGAAAGCCTACTTTATTCCTGAAGTAAAGAGTTCATCCATCCAATGGTACTGCAGCCCAAATTGTTCAGTTGAAAAAAAAAGAGATCAGCTATGTAGTGAAGGTGCTGACTGGTCACTGTCCCTTTGGCCCACACACCGAAAGATTGGGCGTCCCCCACAACGACCTCTGTATTAAGCTCCAAATGGCTTAAAATGGCCTGAATTTTGTGCCAACACTAGAATGGCATCACAAATGGCCCAATGTTGTGCCGAACCCGGCTTTTGCACAGGACAGCATTATTATTACTGTCGCTGTAACTGTCACGTGTAAACGTCTATAATTCCGTCTCCGTGTCGCGACAGTACCTACTGGTGAGATTGCAATCTCGATAATACTGTCTAGAAAGTAATTGGACAGCTTGTAAAATCAAAATGATTTTAAGTGGAAAGCACATGCAAGAGGTTCGCTATCGGTTTGATTTGAAGTGCTCATTGAATGTTTGATTTTAAAATTTCAGTTTGATAAATAAAAATTTATTTTCAGACCAAAACTTCCGATTTGAACGGAACGGATCTACCCAATATTTTATTTTCCTGCGTCTCCTTTTTTCCTCATAGCACATTAAAAAGGGTACTACAATAACCGCATTGTGTGAAACCATTTTTAAAATAAACTGTATTTGACAGTTCCAGACAAAACTGTCGTCAGTAACACTGTCCCGTGTAAAGGCCGGGTAAGTGGGCTCCCTACTGGGGGAACAGCCATTTCAACTAACCTAACCTACTTACACAGGCGCACGTCTTTCTTTTTCAAAAGCATACTGCAATGATACTGTTACATTCAAATTTGAAAATAATATTGAAAATTACATTTTTAATTTTCGGACCCATGACAATAACTTCCCTATCAACTTGGAAGCTGGAAATGCTGCAATTTTTCAATTATCTTTATTATTTTAAGCATTAAAACTTTTTCTCGAGAAAAAAATTAAACTAAAACTCTTTGCTTTTCTCGCCAAAGGAAAAAATCCGTAGTAAAAAGCTGAAAAAATCAATCTCTCAAAACTTGGTAAAAAAAGGGAAAAAATCCAAGTTTCCTGTCATAAAATTAATTAAAGAAAGAATTTTTTCGCCTTCTTCTCTAAAAAAATCTTCTCTACTTGGCTCCACTATATAATTTTTTTTCTCTAGCTATTACTTGACAACCTCTTTTTCAGAAAGCTCTTAATTAATTTCCCTTTTTTATTTTCCCATCATGGCGATGTCTAAAGGATTCCATTTTTTTCTTGTAGGAAATTGTATTTACCTGGGAAAATCGTTGAAGCGGCAAGATTTTAAATTTTTAGTTGGACGCTTTCTGATTTGTAAAAGTTATCATGAAATTTTTAAGACAACAACGGAAGAAAATATTTCGAAACAAAAGTTAGTTGGACTTTTTATTTCATATTTATATGACATTTAGCTGCCCGAATCAGGTAAATGAGAAGAAGCTTTTAGTTAGTAATGGATTTAATATCTGGTTTTAAGCCATTGTCATCAGAAGTGCTTATTATATTAGTTACAATGACATCGGCTTGGAGCATAAGGTAGTTTGTAAGGAGCGTGATGTTGTGTTTAGTTCTTTTGTATTATAGCAACCTCAATTATTTATTTATTTACTTACCCCAAACAAGGCACACTTAAACTATATTACACAGGCAGGGGCGGCGCTTTCATATGTGCGAATGGTGCACTTGAACCGGGCGCAATTTGACGGGGGCGCAATTTCAGAAAAAAAAAATTTATAACTTTAAAAATTAAAATTAATCTCACGGGTGCGAGAAATTGCACGAATTTACCCAATTCCTGTCCCTGTACTTTCTCATGCAAGTAAAAACCGGGGAAATTTTACTTCTCCCCGGGCAGGAAGCTTCCAGAGATTTAGCTTCGAGATTTTCATAAAACTTTACTCAAGAAATGTTACTTGAGATTTTACTCAAAAAGTGAAGAAACAGACCTTCGTCTGGAATATCAGAAGCAATCTCCGAAATGAGAGAAAATTCTCATCCGTCTGGAAGACGCTGCAATGGTCGAGTAGACGAAGAGAGGTATCTACATTCAATGCCTCGGAAAAGATACCACAACTGTACCCAATTTTTGAGCAGTCTGTGTAGATACATAATGACCACGTCGGGATAACCCCATCTGTCCAGTAATATCGAGTCGCTTTGGTGCTTTTACTGTCTAACAAATTAATATGGCAGTTCCACACGGGCTATAATCGTCCATTCTCTTTTGAAATTCGATGAAGAATCGCATGGGGTTTCACAAGAGCCATAACTTTCCGAACGAATATTATATTAGAATGCTTTAGCTTGTTGTTGTTTTTAATCCTAATGATCTATCCTAATTCCTTTTCTTTTCTTTCCCTAACAAAAGGGAGACAAAGACAGCAACAACCGTGCAGCTGACAAAAAGTTGATTCAAAAATTCAGTGAAAGAATCCAGAAGTTCAAAAAATCTGACCACCCCATGGTGCCCTCCTACTCTTTTCTCCGCAAACGAAGTTTTTAGCAGATTTTTGTTGGTTGGATGTTGAGCCATATGAAACTCCCTATGTAATCTTTTTTTATGTTATACGCATTATTATGGTGCAATCTTAAATTTTGCGCAAACTGTGACAATTATTTCTCCCGTCCAGCGAGTGTCCACTGCGTTCAAAAATGAACAACTTATGGGGCGCAATATGGCATAGTGCATCGGGCGCAAAAAACCCAAACACCGGCCCTGTACACAGGGATAGAAACTTATGACTATACATATCAGCTAAAAGTAACAGTTTGCAGTCTAACAATTATTACTATCACAGAGTATATCTTTATAACATATAGCACAAGTGAGTTATAGTTATTTCAGGGTAATTCGGATGACAGGAAGGATATCAATTTTTTCTTGAAGGATAATTTGCTAATTCCAGGGGAACCATTGAAAAGCATACAACATCTGTTGACGAGTTGGTTCTTTCCATACTCGGTCCATTGAGAATATTCCCCAAGCATTTTCGTATGCCTCGTATGACATCGTCGTTAACTTTGATCCTGTCTGACAAAAACTGATCTTTGATCTTATCGTTTAAGACGTCCAAATTAAAGCATGAAATAAGCAGCTTACGCCTATCAAACAGCGGCATGAGATCCAACATCCAACTCTTTGAGCCTGTCCGTGTAGGGCGGTAGGCTATGGAAATCACGCGAGTCGTATAGATTTCTCAGAGCAAAGAGTAGAAATTTCTTTTGCACTGACTCAATTGTACTACTGCTTACCTGGTAAATAGGATTCCTGATCGAGCATGCGTATTCTAAAATTGGGCGGACTAGCGAACAAAAAAGAGGTTTAGAAACTCGAGGGTTGTCAAATTCTTTGGCTCTTCTCTTTATAAAGCCTAGAAGTTTGCTAACATACTAACGTTACGCGACCTTATAACACTATATATTTTGAGGTCATCGGCATAAAAGAGATGTCATATATTCCTTAGTTTTTCTGACAGGTCTGAGATGAATATATTGAAAAAAAAAAGTGGGACCAAGATGACTACCTTGAGGGATTCCGGAAGTTACTTCGATTTCTTTTGACAGAAATCCTTGAAATCTAACGGCCTGTGTTCTTCCGTTAAGATATGATTCTATCCATCTTAGGACTGGCCCAGATATTCCAAATTTTAGGTTAGGTTAGGTTAGGTTAGGTTGAAAAGGCTGCCCCCACCAGGGAGCCCACTTAGGCACGCCATTTGGCCCATTGTGATGCCATTCTGGTATTGGGACATAGTTCAGGCCATTTCAAGCCATTTTGAGCTTTTGATAAAGCGACAGAGTCTAGAGACACCAATATTTTGCAGCTCGCTTAATCCATCAAGGAAAGATGAGCCAAGGAAGGTCCCTCTTTTCCTTGCTAGGGCGGGACATGTACAGAGAAGATGGGAGACAGTTTCTTCCTCTTCTTCATTACCACAACTTCTGCATAAGTCGTTGTGGGGGAGTCCTAATCTTTCGGCGTGTGGGCCAAAGGGACAGTGACCAATCAGCACCTTTACCACGTGGCTTATTTCCTTTTTGTTCTACTGAACCAGAGATTTTGAACGCTTTGCGTCCAAAGTTGGCCACATTGAATGAAGAGTGCGACAAACCGTTGCTGTGGTCCATCTCAGCCCGGCTCGAGCTAAGCTGATTTTTCTCACAACTAGTTTATAGGTGGCTAAGGGCATTCCCATTCGGGTTAAGTGGGGTGTCCTTTCCACTTCCGTTCCCTGTCTAGCAAGCTCATCTGCCCTACAGTTTCCCCTAATCCCACTGTGTCGAGGAACCCAACACAGTGTTATATCAAACTGAGTGGCAGTCTCACACAGAGACCTGCGGCAGTTCAGAAAAGTCGTGGATGTTGTGACGACAGAATTAAGAGCCTTGAGGGCCGCCTGGCTATCCGATAGAATACATATATTCTTATGAGATATATTATTTATCTTCAACCATTCGAGAGCCTCCCAGATCGCAGTGACTTCCGCTTGGAAGACGCTGCAGTGGTCGGGTAGACGAAGAGAGGTATTTATATTTAATGCCTCGGAAAAAATACCAGAGCCTACACTATCCCCAATTTTTGAGCCATCTGTGAAGATACATAATGACCCAGTTGGGATAACACCATCTGTCCAGTCATCTCTGGCCGGAATGATGGTATTGAAACCTTTCTCCAAGGTCCACGTAGGTGTAGTATAATCTAGGTTGTTCGCAGCGGTGACGAACTTCCTAAGGATGGATGAATGGCCATATGAGTATGGAGTCCATCCAAGAGAAGCCTTTGTCCTGGCAGCCGTCCAGGCTGCCATTTGCTCGGCGTGTATGTCCAAAGGAGTAAAATGCAATAAGACATCCAGCTCAGCTGTAGGGGTGCTTCTCATTGCACCACTGATACACAGCTCAGCTGTTCTTTGGACCCTTTCCAGTATCTTGCGATACGTAATCTTCTGTAATGCAGTCCACCATACCGATATGCCATGCATAAGTATAGGTCTGATTACGGCTGTATAGCCGATCGTTCTCTGGCATAAGAAGAGAACTGTTTTGGCCTTATTTGCTCTTTCTAAAAGATTTGGCCTCCACGTTAGTTTCCTATCGAATACATATGATACCTAGAAATTTCGCATCCTCCTTTAAATGCAGTGTTTCATTACAAAGTCTTAAAGAAGAAAAATTGGGAAGTCTATGCTTCTTTGTAAAGATCACTACTTCAGTCTTGGCTGGGTTGACGCCTAGACCCTTTCCAAATTTTAGTAGTTTTGTTATTAAATTATGGTGGTCGACACGGTCAAAGGCCTTACTGAAGTCAGTATAGACAGCATCGATTTGATTACCGTCCTCCATACCACATAGTAGTTCGGAGGTTAGTGTCATAACGTTATTAGTTGTCGAGCGTCCTTTTCTGAAGCCATGTTTGGTCATTGAGGAGCGGATCGATTGTTTGGGCAATCTTATCGTAAACAAGCCTTTCGAAAAGTTTAAGAATTGCTGATAATATTGCAATGCCCCTGTAGTAGTCCACTGAATGCTTATTTGATTCTTTGTGAATTGGTTGGTATGAGGTAAGATTTTTTCCAAATTTTAGGAAGTTTTCCTAACGATAAAAATTTGTTGAAAATAAGAATTTGAATTGAGTAGCACTGCAAAAGCAAGAAGGCAACTTGTCAGCACCGTGACCTTTATTGATATCTAGATTGCTTGAACGTGTCATGATGTCTTCAACGGATAAGTATATGTCTATATGTCTTATGTATAAGAGTTGAAGTGTGAGTTAGATCTGTGTGTGTTGTATCAGATTTTGAACAAAAGATTTCGGTAAACCTGTCAGTAAACATGTTATAAATTTCCTGCGGGTAAGAGGAGTGTTTACTGCCATTGGTCATTGTAGTTGGATAGCCTAAGGTCTACAATGACAAACGGCAGTAAACATTCCTCTTGCACACAAGAAATTTGTAATGTGTTTGCTGACAGGTTTACCAAAGTCTTTTGTCCAAAATCTGATACAACACACACTGTCCTAACTCACACGCACACTGTTACTTAAATTCTTATAGATAACATATCCTTATCCGTCAAAGATATTATGACAGGTCTAAACAACCTAGATATCAAGATCATGGTCCTGACAATCTGCCTCTTTGCTTTCTATAGTCCTACTCAACTCGTATATCTCTGGACCGTGGCAAAGACGTGCTCTCAAACTTATTGGTTATAGCGCCATTTGTACTTCAAATGACTCATTAAGCCACCGTAGGAATGTAGCAGCTCTTGCAAAATTTTATCACTTTTATCATAATGACTGCTCCATTGAAATAAGTAACCTCATGCCTCCACGGCAACATTTCTACCGCAACACAAGACTTGCCCGCTCGTCTCACCCTTATAGTCTAAGGCCTAAGCCCTTATCTTCGCGTACATTCCGGTTTAGAAATTCGTTTATAACAAGAACAACTCGACTGTGGAACAACATACCACAGTCAGTATTCCCGAACTCCTACAATACCCAAGAGTTCAAACGCAAGGTTCACCACCATCTCCTCCAACATCCACCCGACTAACCCTAATCTCTCCGATCTTTCTCTCTATCCTTCGAGCTAAGCTTACTACTAGACATTGCACCATGACGTGTACGACATGACGAATTAGTAGTAGAGATGGGTAACTCAGATCAGAGTCAGCTCAAAGATCCGCATCTTTAAAATGAGTCAATGAATCGGTTCATGGTTCTGAGCCAAGTCGGCTCTTAAAGAGTCACGGATCTCTCATGAGCGACCGGATCTTATACTTCTCGGATCCGACAAATCTTTGCGCTTTTTAAGTTCTCTCAGCTCAACTTGCTGTTATGCTGTTGTGCTTTTGCATTTCATGAAGTTTGAGAGTTTTTGAGAGGTGTTGATATATAATATGTATGCGGGGTGTAAAATGGAATGAAAGAAAGTTAAAAAAATGCTCATGTGGTTCTGTTGATAATTTTTTTTAATGGACTGAAATGTATAAGAATTGTATATTTATTTATTTTTATGTATATTTGGGCTTCCCATGTATAAAAAACGAGAGATTCGATTTCTGTGTAAAAAATTATTAATTTTTGAAATAGATTTCAAAATTAGGTTTCTACTGGGCATTAAATTAAGGATATTAACTGAAGATAGTGCAAATTTTATTTCAGACTTAAACCATATAATAATTTTTATGACTTAAACACATTTCTCAGGAATAAATTCATTTATTTTAGGTGTAGGGGAGAGTCGCCATTTGTGGGCCACCTAAGGTTAAATGCATTTATAATAATTGTAAACGTTTCGTTTATATAATTAATAGTGCAGTGTTAAAATTTGGATGATAACTAATCTTCGTGGAAAGTTTAAGGCATGTTTGACTTTTTTTTATAATAAAAACTGACGTTTGAAAAAAACGTGCGAGTGGCCCACGTTAGGTGACGAGTCACCTAATGTGGGCCACCTATTTAATAGCACGTAAAATATTTGAAAAATGGAAAATGGCTCGAGAAATTGTTTAAAACACTGTTAAACGTTATATTTAATGAAACATTGAGTTAATGTTGATTAATTCGTCGATCAAAAATATATTTGAAATTAAAATTCTTAATAAAGAGTTAAATTAACAGGTTTGTACGTTGACAAATGAGAAACAAAATATTTCATTTTTCTTCATAATCTATAATATAAAAATGAATCGCTAAATGTGTTGCTAAGCGCAAAACTCGAGAACGGCTGGACCTATTGGACTATTTTTTTTTTTTCGAATATTCGTTGAAGTACGAGGATGGTTCTTACGGAGAGAAAAATTAAAAAAATTGCCTGAAAAAACAAAAAAATGGTAATTTTAGGAATTTTCACTTCATTTTAGTTTCATAGCTTCATGGCCTACCTATTGTTTGACAAATGTAAAATTGTCATTAAATTGAATCATTACATTTAATGAAAATTTCAAATTTACGCAGCTGTCAAACAATAGGTAGGCCATGACGCTATTGAAACTAAAATGATCCATGGCGGCCGTCTCAAGATGGCGGTGTACCACTTTCTTCACAACCACCTCGACATGGGTATCAAATGAAAGGGTATGATAAGTAGAATACAATAAGCAATGTAGTATACAAAATATATTTTTAGATCCATGGCGGCCGTCTCAAGAGGCCGGATTACCACTTTCTTCACAACCACCTCAACATGGGTATCAAATGAAAGGGTATGTTAAGTACAATACAATGAGCAATGTAGTATAGAAAATCTATCTTTAGATCCATGGTGGCCGTCTCAAGAGGGCGGGGTACCACTTTCTTCACAACCACCTCGACATGGGTATCAAATGAAAGGGTATGATAAGTAGAATACAATAAACAATGTAGTATACAAAATATATCTTTAGATCCATGGCGGCCGTCTCAAGAGGCCGGATTACCACTTTCTTCACAACCACCTCAACATGGGTATCAAATGAAAGGGTATGTTAAGTACAATACAATAAGCAATGTAGTATACAAAATATATCTTTAAATCCATGGCGGCCGTCTCAAGAGGGCGGGGTACCACTTTCTTCACAACCACCTCGACATGGGTATCAAATGAAAGGGTATGATAAGCAGAATACAATAAGCAATGTAGTATACAAAATATATCTTTAGATCCATGGCGGCCGTTTCAAGAGGCCGGATTACCACTTTCTTCACAACCACCTCAACATGGGTATCAAATGAAAGGGTATGTTAAGTAGAATACAATAAGCAATGTAGTATACAAAATATATCTTAGGATCCATGGCGGCCGTCTCAAGAGGCCGAATTAACACTTTCTTCACAACCACCTCGACATGGGTATCAAATGAAAGGGTATGATAAGTAGAATACAATAAGCAATGTAGTATACAAAATATATCTTTAGATCCATGGCGGCCGTCTAAAGAGGCCGGATTACCACTTTCTTCACAATCCCCTCAACATGGGTATCAAATGAAAGGGTATGATAAGTAGAATACAATAAGCAATGTAGTAGACTCAATATACCGATTCATGGCGGCCGACGCAAGACCCATGTTCTTTGAGGCATTTCATCTGTGTAAAATTCATATCTCGAAAAATATTAAGTCAATGGATGGTTTTTATTGTTTACTATTGACTTATGGGTGCAGCGTAGGCGCACCGGGTCCCAGCTAGTTTATTATATAAATATGATAAAATATGTAATAGTTAAAGCGCTTTGCCTCACACTTTTTCCGTTTTTTACTGCATGGAATGCATTTAGCAAGGCAGTTGTGGTCCACCGTTTTACTTGCTTCATCTAAAAATTTTGAGGTTAGGATTATATTATCATCATAAATCAAGGTATTTCCTCAATGACATCTAACATTTTATAGTCTAAAATAATAATAACAGGCTTAATATGAGGCGTGCAGTTGCAAAACTCGTTAACTGCATGTTGAATCTCCTACATAAAAACATAAAAAATAATAGAAGATAGAAAAAATTAGCATAGACATAGAATAAGCACAAAAGTAAATTCCTTCACACCGTAATTCAATACCATTTCCTGCACTTGCACCAAAAAGCTTTTTATCTCCTCAAGAAAATGCACCGTAAACTAATTATTAAAAGGTAAAATTCGTCGCCAGATGAAATTTAATGCTTTTGTTTTTCAACTTGAATTTTCTCGTGAGAAAAGAAATATGTCGATTATGTTGTTCTTTTTTGTTAGTTTGTGTGATAAAAATTAGTATTTAAGAAATGTTGGAAAATAAATGAAGTCATTCAGAGATTATCTATTCACCTGAAACAAAGGCTTTTATTTCGCGTATTACCAAGTGAGCCTACTTGGAATAATCATTCTAGTGTAGCAGTACCAAGCACTGTTTTACACATAACATCATACGCTTACGGGTACAAGAACCCTAAGCAAATTATAATCGAAACTTTAAGGCAAAAGAGTCTTAGACATTTTATGGTGACCCCGACGTGATCGGAAGAAAGATCACACGCAAGAACAGAAGCAACTAACATCAAGATGGCTACCATGGAGGATCTGACCGAGGAGCAGCGGAACCTGGCTGCAGATTTAAAACAGCTTATCAGCAACTACAAGAAGGATGGAGCATCGCGAAAAACTCCGGACTATCTTCGAAGGAAGAGAGCGGAATTAGAATCCCAATGGCAACGTTTTGAGGAAAACGACAACACGATTCGAGTACAATTTGGAGACCAGGTGGACCACCAGTACTTCACCAAACAATATTACGAACAAGTTCGAGAGGGGTATGAGAATGCCCTAGAAGACATAACAAACCGATTGGCCAGCAGCAAGACGCTACCGGCAAGCAGAAGCCCATCAACATCCGACTTAGCAGAGGATCCAGCTACATTCGCTAATAGAACGACATCAGTTCTTGAGCAACGCCCCAATGGCAGCAAGGAAACAACAGCAAAAGATGCACTTCAACCATCTGCAAGTATGAATCAAGAAGAAGTCTCTAAGAAGTTTATGGGACAAACAAAACACATTGAGAAGTTAACTACCGCAAGGGTACGTAATCAAGGCTGCTTGATTAACAAGCAATCAACAATTTTGAAAGTGCTCGAACGCACCATTTCGAACACAATATCAGGTGATCAATTGCAGATAGACCAGTTTTACCAGATTAAGGCAGAAAGAATCCAGAAGTATCTAAATGAAGCTAAAACATTGCATCAAGAGATATGGAGCCAATTAGATGACCCCTTGGCAGCAGGCTATGACGTCGAGCGATTCTTTGTTCTGGAAGAAGAAGCGGAAAATACGATTATCGAACTTCATCGATTGCGGCAACAGCTCTCACCGCAGCACCATTCACATGCTACCACATCTACTACTTCAACGTATGATAACGCATCGTTATTGAAATTGCCCAAGATCGCCCTGCCCAAGTTTACAGGAGACTACCTTCTGTGGCGCCAATTCTGTGATTTATTCACGGAGTTAATCCACAATCAAAGAATCGCCAACTGCCAAAAGATGTGGTATTTAAAGACGAGTTTATCAGGTGAAGCTGAAAAATTAATCCGACATCTCACAGTCTCCGACGCAAATTACACAGCTGCTTGGAAGATAATCCAAGAGCGCTATGAAAACAAAAGGTTGTTGGTAACAGCCTTCCTAAATAAGCTGCTAGCACAACCAACGTGCACTGCCGAAAGTCCCACCGCCATCAGGAACTTGCACGATACAACGCAGGAGTGCCTTCATGGCCTTCAAAACTTAGGAGTGGACACAGCCAACTGGGACCCACTCATAATCCACCTGCTTCTGAAAAGGATTGACAAAACAACATATACACTGTACGAGCAATCTTTAGAACATCCAAGATGCATACCAACATTAAGGGAGTTTCTTGCATTTCTCGAAAACCGCTTCCAGTCATTAGAGGCGCTCGGGAGTAAAGCACGAAGCACAGAAGATAACCATAGGCGAACAGTAACAAGCATGGTTGCTACGGGGGGCAACTGCAGCTTTTGTAAGGGTACTCATCGCCTATACGCATGCCCGAAGTTTCTTCAGATGTCAACAGCAAAGCGGTATGAGCATGCCAAAAACGCCAACCTCTGCTTGAATTGTCTTGGAAGAGGGCACAATCTTAACAACTGCCCCTCTAGATCATGCATCAGATGCAATAAGAAACCCAATACATTATTGCACAGGGAAGGCAAACCAACAACTACAACTAGAGCAGCTCAACATACACAAATAAACCCAGCGGAACCAGTGCAAGCCGCACAACCAGAGAAGAGCATCATTTTAACAGCCCGAAAGATTCAGGATCGTGAACGGTATGTCATGCTCGGCACGGCTATTGTAAAGGTATTCAATAAGCACGGCGAACTCATAAAATGTCGCGCCCTGCTAGACTGTGGTTCACAGCTCAATGTATTGAGTGAAAGGCTAGCTAAACAACTTGGTTTGCCTGAACGGACTGAAAGCATGGCAATCGAATGTATCGGGGAGCAGGTGCAACCATCCTCTAAGAGAGTCAATCTTCGCGTACAATCCATAACAAGCGGCTTTACCATGTCAATTGAGGCTCGTATTCTACCGAAGATAGTTTCCCAGCAGCCATCGCGTCAGTTTAACATCGAATCATGGCCTATACCACAGAACATACCCCTAGCTGATGCCGACTTCAATAAGCCCGGAAGCATCGACTTACTCATTGGAGCAGGGATCTTCTTTTCACTACTCTCAGTAGGACAAATAGAATTAGGAAAAGGCTTACCAATATTGCAGAACACTGTGTTTGGCTGGATCGTTGCAGGTCCAATCAATCAAACACATCAGGATTCAGCAGTGTGCGCTGTATGCAGCGATGATGAAGCCCTCAACGCACAAGTGGAACGTTTTTGGCACCTAGAGGAAAAGGAGGAACAAACTAGTAACCTTACAGCAGAAGAACAAAGATGTGAGACCCATTTCATCCAAACAACGAAACGGCATACTGATGGACGATTCATCGTCAACCTTCCATTCAAGACCAGTCCCATAGAACTAGGAGAATCGAGTGGAATAGCATTCCAGAGATTGACTGCATTAGAAAGAAGGCTCGCAAAGGACGCAGAACTTTGCGAACGATACAGACAATTCATGAATGAATATTTAGAGCTGGGTCATATGGAGGAAGTGGATTACAACCAAATCCAGGGACCTCATTGCTTTCTCCCACACCACTGCGTGATTAAACCAGAAAGCAGCACCACTAAATTAAGAGTGGTGTTTGACGCGTCGGCCCAGACGTCAACAAACAAATCCCTGAATGATGTGCTATCGAAGGGACCAACAATACAAGAAGAGGTTTTTTCGACATTGTTACGATTCAGAATGCCTAGGTACGTTTATACTGCCGACATAGAGAAAATGTATAGGCAAATCTGGGTAGATAAAGCAGACAGAAAATATCAACTGATATGGTGGAGAGAAAAACCGGAGAACAAGGTACGATGTTACCAGCTATGCACAATAACTTATGGTACATCATCGGCACCGTATCTAGCGATACGATGCTTGAAAAAACTGGCGCAAGAACACAAGGAGAAATATCCACTCGGATCAAAGGTACTAAGTCAAGATTTCTACGTGGACGACGTACTCACTGGTGCCAATACTCTCGCTGAAGCTATGGCATCACAGAAGCAGCTCAATGCACTATTGAACTCTGCAGGATTTCATCTGAGGAAATGGTGTGCAAACCATCCCAGTTTGCTAGAAGGAATAGCTAGCGATGACAGAGAAGTTGAAATCAGATTTGGAGATGACGATGCAGGCCACATCAAAACAATAGGACTATCTTGGAATCCTACTTCAGATCAATTCCACATCAGAACTTCGATGCAGGACAGCAGACGGATCACCAAGCGAATGATTCTATCAGACATAGCCCATCTGTTTGACCCTTTGGGAATCATCACGCCAGTCATCGTCACGGCGAAGATATTTTTGCAAACACTATGGGCACAGAAGCTAGATTGGGACGCAGCCCTGCCCCAAGAGATGCACACATTTTGGGAAACCTATAGAAACCAATTGACCACGTTAAACGAGATAAAATTCCCTCGCCATGTTTTAGCACATAAAGCAGCAAAAAGTGTTCAATATCACATCTTCTCCGACGCCTCAGAAAAGGCATATGGTGCCGCAGCATATGTTAGAGCAATTGACAGAAATGGCGTCATCACTGCTCATTTACTCTGCGCAAAGTCGAAAGTCGCACCTAGAAAACAAACGACACTTCCGCGACTAGAATTATGCGCCGCAAAGGTAGCGGCGGAGTTAGCTCATCGCATCAAGCAAGATCTTCAACTTCAAGAAGAGCAAATTCATCTCTGGAGTGATTCAACTATCGTGCTCGCATGGATTAACTCGTCAACATCAACATTTCATACGTTCGTGGCGAACAGGGTAGCCCGTGTTCAAGAGCTAACCATACCATCTCAGTGGAGACATGTCAGCTCACTACACAACCCAGCGGATCTCCTGTCTCGCGGCGTATCACCTACAAAATTAGTGACCTCGGCCTTATGGTTCTATGGCCCAATCTTCTTGCATGGAGAGGAATCGCAATGGCCAGCTCCACATCTTAATAGTGACACATCATACTCAGCAGAAAACCGAAAGAAAACCGTTGCCAGTCTCACTACCTGTGAGTCTATTATCAATCAGATAGACCATCACAACTCGTTCCAACGATTGCAGAGAATCATGGCATATATAATACGGTTCACAAAAAGATGCAAGAAATGTCCAGCTGAAATCGACTCTTACCATTGCAACACACAGGAACTAGCTGAAGCGAGGAAGGTGATCATCGGCCAGATGCAAAGAGAAAAATTCGGAGAAGACATTCGCCATATAAATAGGTATGGAGAGGTCGCCAAAAATAGCTCTCTGAGTGTGTTAACCCCCTGGATAGATGAAGAAGGACTACTCAGAGTTGGAGGGAGGCTCCAAGCGTCAAACCTAGACTACGAAGCAAAACATCAGCTATTGTTGCCGTACGACCATCCAGTAACGAAGCTCATAATCAATGACATCCATACTCGAAACCATCACATCGGACCGCAAACCCTCTTAGCGTCAGCAAGACAGCAGTATTGGCCCATTAAGGGCAAAACACTCGCACGTTCCGTGGTCGATCATTGTATACAATGCACCCGAGCAAAACCCAAGCTTTACACTCAATTGATGGGAAACCTGCCATCTCAACGCGTACAACCTGCACGCCCCTTCATAAATTCAGGGGTAGATTTTTGTGGCCCTATATGGACACATTTCAAAATCAGAGGGAAGAGACCTCAAAAAAGTTACATCGCGGTGTTCTGCTGCTTCGCAACCAAAGCAGTGCATCTCGAAGTAGTAACAGATTTAACCACGCAAGGCTTCATAGGGGCACTCAGAAGGTTCATAGGACGACGCGGACTTTGTAAAACAATATTCTGCGATAATGCAACCAATTTTGTGGGCGCCAAGGGACAGTTGGAGGAATTACGCCTGATGATCGAAAATGATCAGTCAAAAATAACATCTGAAGGCTCTAAGATCGGCATCGACTTCAAGTTCATACCACCCCGAGCTCCTCATTTCGGAGGGTTATGGGAGGCTGCAGTTAAATCGGCAAAGCATCTTCTACAGCACACATTATCTTCGGCTAATCTAACGTACGAAGAGTTAGAGACAGTAGTGGTTGAAGTCGAGGCGATACTCAACTCACGACCAATAACACCTATGTCAGCTAATCCAAATGACTTGACGGCGTTAACACCAGGTCATTTCCTGATTGGAGAGCCACTAATTAACCCTGTTGATCCACATTCCACACCACAAAATCACAACCTTCTTACACGTTGGATGCTTGTAACGCATATCAAATGCGAATTTTGGAGGAGATGGTCGATGGAATATCTCAACCAACTTCAAAGCAGATACAAATGGAAACAAAAATGCCAAAATGCCCAAGAAGGAGCCATGGTTATTGTAAAAGACGATCATCTTCCACCATTGAAATGGTCATTAGGACGCATAGTAGAAGTCATCAAAGGAAAGGACGGTTTGGTAAGGGTTGCAGACGTGCGCACTAGCAGGGGAGTAATACGTCGGCCCATACACAAACTCGCTCCGCTACCAATAGAAGAAGACAACAAGGGATCAAGCGGTACAAACAAGGATGCAGCCACAACTTCAAACACGCACATCCCACAAGCCGCCATCGAAGCTGGGCCATCGACAGCAAAGACGGGAAGAAATGAAGACAGCAACCAAACGAAGACCGAGGAAACCAACAATCCGAGGAAGAAGCAAAAACGATCAATGGGCGAAGCAATGGTAACGGTGCTTTCAGCTTGCATGATATTTGGTCAATCTACTGCTTCACCAGTGAATATAAGAACGTTTCAGTCCCAACCAGGCATTTATTTCGAAAACCTGGGTCTGGCGAATATCGTCACCAGTGAATGGCAACTTATTTCTTACTATAACATGACACCTTTTTGGAATGAGTTCGACGCTCTGATGACGTATAACAACTTGCTAGAATCTATTTGCCAGCAAATCGTGCAACAAACATCATGTAGGCAGACCATATTTAATCTCCAGCACATAACACAACAAATAGAAGAAAACAACAAGCTATTACTACCAGCACACGTCACCACCAGATCCAAAAGAGGGGCGCTAAATATTGTAGGAAGCATTGCAAACGCGCTATTTGGAGTCCTGGATGCGGAGTATGCCGAAAATATGTCAGAAACAATAGACGCAATAAGTCAGAATGAGAAACATTTACATCAGCTTATAGCAAACCAAACATCGATTCTGGATGCGACCATCAATATAATGCGACGTGATCAAGAGGCGATCAACATTCAGCTTAAAGAATGGACGGCACATGTCGACAACTTAACGGCAGAAATCAACGAAATGAAGCAAGGACTCTTTCAAGAGCAACTATCTAACACCTTCACTTCGATGGCCATGCAAATGTACATCATTAGCGCAAGCTTTCAGCAAACCCAGACATCAATCTTGAATGTACTGACAGACACACACCACGGAAAGCTAAACCCACTTCTGGTCACTCCTAATCAATTATCGAGGCAGCTTAAACAAATCAGAAATAACCTACCACCATCGCTCAGATTACCAGCGATCCAAGATGACATACTGCAGTATTACAATCTTATAGTCATCCAGGGGCGACCGACCCTGGGACACATCATTTTCAAACTCAGCCTACCATTAATCTCAACAGAAGATTTTGAACTTTTCAACATGATTCCAGTACCAGTACCAGGCAACAACACTTTCATTATGATTCAACCGTCATCGCAGTTTTTAATTGCAAACCTCCATCGGGATGAATATCGACCATTGAAGGACTTGTCATTATGTGCACTAAAAATCAATCATCGATATCTTTGCAAACAAGCGCAACCACTGTTCAGACAAAACTCCAATATCAGTGCATGCGAGATACAATTATTAAATAATATGCCGCACCCACCTACTTGCAAGATAGCAACAACAAATCAAAACTCTTACTGGATACCACTACATGACCCGTTGGATATATGTCATGAAAGAAAAAACTAAGGTGAACATGGTGTGTAAAGGCAAGGCTCAACACCTTCATTTACAAGGATCCGGGATATTGAGTCTACTGGAGGATTGTATGATCAAGCAGCCTCACCTTAGCATCCAAGGTCATAACAGAGTACCTTCAACAACATCATTAGCATACCTACCGTTTAGCAATCTAACGAATGCAACAAACTGGAAGGAACCACAGCTCATCGAGAAGAAAAACTACAGCTACCATCCCCAACTGTTGGAACTAGACTCACTAAAGGAACAATTAAATCAACTAAAAAACGACGAATTGATGAATATTAAACCACGAGAAGTGCATCAATTCGCCCTAGGATACATCTCCATAGGGTTAATTATAATTATAATGGTCGGCATTACCTTTCGATACTTTCGCAGTCGGACAGCCCCCAACAGAGAAAACAGGAAGACACCAATACCGCAACCCCGAGTCAGTCTGGCCAGAAGAGAAGCTGAAGAATCCGAATTCCGAATTAATTTTAATGAATAATTAGTTGTTAAATAGCATTTAACGCGGGGGAGGATGTTGAATCTCCTACATAAAAACATAAAAAATAATAGAAGATAGAAAAAATTAGCATAGACATAGAATAAGCACAAAAGTAAATTCCTTCACACCGTAATTCAATACCATTTCCTGCACTTGCACCAAAAAGCTTTTTATCTCCTCAAGAAAATGCACCGTAAACTAATTATTAAAAGGTAAAATTCGTCGCCAGATGAAATTTAATGCTTTTGTTTTTCAACTTGAATTTTCTCGTGAGAAAAGAAATATGTCGATTATGTTGTTCTTTTTTGTTAGTTTGTGTGATAAAAATTAGTATTTAAGAAATGTTGGAAAATAAATGAAGTCATTCAGAGATTATCTATTCACCTGAAACAAAGGCTTTTATTTCGCGTATTACCAAGTGAGCCTACTTGGAATAATCATTCTAGTGTAGCAGTACCAAGCACTGTTTTACACATAACATCATACGCTTACGGGTACAAGAACCCTAAGCAAATTATAATCGAAACTTTAAGGCAAAAGAGTCTTAGACACTGCACTTTTTGAAAAAAATGAGTTAACGATGCCAAATTACTCTTTAGGTTATGTTCTACCATTTGAACTATATTTTTGTTCAAAATTTGCTCATAAGGCGTATTTTTCCAGCTGTCAAACATCAATAGTTAATTCAAAAGCCAAAGAAAAGCCAAAGTAATTCAAAAGTTTTTGGCGTTTTTCTTAAAATTACTTAACTTGCAGTTACCGAGTTTTGCAACTGCACGCCTCATATACTAAATTTACAAAATATCTCATGCACACTTACCGTCTTAATGCAAAAAAGATTTTTTCTTCAGAGAGTGTAGCTTTGTTTACATCGCGCTGTTGAGTGGCCCGAGTGGCCCGTATTAGGGGCCCTTTCGAATCGAAGAGTGACCCAAATTAGGGGAAATGACAGTTTTTCAGATTGTTTAAATTAATTAGCATTGTTATTGTTTTTAAATTGCAAATACACGATTGTTCGATAATAAACATATTACACTTCGCATCAGAACAAATTTTAGATTCATTAGATGTATCAATTAATTTTTATCGACGAGCAAAAATGTCAGATTTTTAATTCGGCAGATACCATTTTTACGAGATTGCTATAACATTATTAATTTTGTATAAAAATAAGTACTTCTTTCATTATTTTGTTCTACATTCATTTTCAATTAAATTTTGACATTCATTAATTGCCAAAAATTCGGTAATATTAAAAAATGGGTGGCCCGAAATAGGAACCGGCCCAAATAAGGCAACTCTCCCCTATGTACAGTTAATTTTTTATAAATATTTCTGAAAAGAAAATTGATAATAGAAATTACCATTAATACCGAAAATTATACTTACCATAAATTTGCGTTTAAAAATAGAATTTTAGACATTTTATTTCCTTTCAACCTCGATCTTTTTTCACATAAAATATCTCCAGCTTTAGAAAATATCCGCTCGCAAGGAACTGACGTTGCAGAAATACATAGCCTTTTCAATACCATGGCATACAACCGGGGATACATATATTAATTTTCTTTGGTCCCACCATATTAAAGGATCCATGGAATCATTGATTAAAGGCTCCTGCAAATACTTGCGTAGTTCGATTACACCAGCTGTCCTTGAACTGGTTTCTTCTTGCAATGCTTGCACCTTTTCTTTAATTTCTCTCCATAAAACTGAAGAACTTGACGATGTGTGACTGTTCGTGTTAGACGAACCACCAAATGTGTATGGCTCAGGCTCAGTATCAACCTGTAATTGACATATTTTATTGCATAGGATCTCCTTCGCAACTTCGTACTTTTCTTCATTAGAAAATCCATAGTTCTTTATTGTGGGGTCTAAAATTGTGGCTTGAGCTGCCAGCTCGTTATCTTCCAATGTTTGGAAGCGTGTTTTAATTTCCCTTTTTAAGGAAATAATGAGTTTTTTAGTGATATCATTATAATTTTCTTTATTTAAAAATTTCTCCATCTCCTTCGTCATTAAGTTGGAAAATAAAATAATTTTAGATAATGAAACCGATTTTTCACTGGAAATTTCGTTTGTGACCGTATTAAAAATTTCTAGGATATCACAACTTTGCCTAATAATTTCCCATTCATCGTTACTTGGTAGATCCAGGCTACTATTAAGTATAACCAATGTTGACAATACTGCATCTTTTAATTTTAGAACCCGTGAAAGCATATCGAACGTTGAATTCCACCGCGTTATAACGTCTTGTTTGAGTTTAATCGAAGGCAAATTCATTTGTTCTTCAATTGCTAACAATTTAGCCGTCGCTGTAGAACTGTGCTTAAAAAATTTTACTATATCATTAATTTTGTCCACAACATGCTTGATTTCTTTTAATCCAGTTTGCACAATTAAGTTTATTGTATGAGCAAAGCGTGGACTATGACTCCACATGCCTAAGCGGACAGCACCTACCACATTCGCTGCATTATCAGTTACAATGGCTGTAATTTTGTCCCTCAAGCCCCATTCATCAATGGCTTTCTTTAAATATGCACATAGATTTTGTGATGTATGCCTTTCATTAAAGGGAGTGCATCCCAATAACACAGATTTAAGTTGTGTTTTGTCATCCAAAAAGTGTGCAGTTATGGCTATAAAACTTTCATTGTTGCATGAAGTCCATCCATCTGTTGTTAAACAAACAAACGTAGATTTTTGTAAAAGTTCGTAAACACTATTTCTGACAGATTCATAGGTTTGCGGTATGAGACTGTTCGATATAGTTTTTCTACTTGGTAGATTATAACCTGGGCAGAGCATACTTACAAAAGTTTTGAATTCTTGCTCTTCAACTATTCTAAATGGATAGTATTCTTTTACAATCATTTTAATTAATTGTGTGTCTAATTCCTGTGACTTCTTTATTGGTATTGGCTTTTTGCTCATCATGTAATTGGTGATTGTTAACTGAGTTTGCCTTCCAATTTGTGTCACATTAACGGATTCAACTTCCCTTGTATGCTCACTTCCACTTGGTGTCTGTATTCCCGAACTTGATTCAACAGTTTGAGCACTATCTGGATTAACACCAGTAACGATTTCCCTCTCTGTTCTATATATTTTTAATGTTGGATGTTTTGTCCGCATATGCCTCGTAAGGTTTCCCGTTGAACCCCTAGAGATTTTTATAAGGCAACTGCAGTACCTACTTACATTTTGCGGTTTGGTTGTCAGAAATTGAAAAATGATTCCACACTTCACTTGTTTTTCTTGACGCCATTTCAAAATTAACCAAATAAAATGTCCTTTAATTTTATTAAAAAAAATAATATTACCATTCACAGAAAAAATATTTTTATATCTCTTAACCTTTAGATTTAACTAATTAAAAAAGAACGCACACAAGAAAAAATCACGCAAAAGAAAGATACAACTCATGGTGAAATACAATAGAAATAAATTCACCACCAAAAAAAGAGAATCCCCGCATGAAAGCTATATGCGCATGAGTACATGTACTTAAAAAAAAAATAAATTCGAATTTTAAATTTCATAAAATTGAATGAATATTCCAACTGTCCTAGAACTGGAATTAAAATTAAAACTAGTTTATAATCAAATTTTCTTATCCTGTAGCTCAAATTTTGAGTTAATTCATAACATTTTACACCACAAGTTTTAGTGAGCTTTTAACTCAAAATATGTATATGTAGTTGTTTTCAAACCTCGTGACATCCCGCGCATGTTCCCGAGCTAAGCTCTTAAAAATGTTTAAAAGCTCAAACAAAAGCTTCAGTTAACTCCTCCTATCAAATCACTTGCTGCCATGTAATCAGTCACGACTGCGTATTGCTAAAGGGAGGTGTATTTTTCTGGGACTTCAATGATTATTTAAAAAATTTACAAATTATGACTAAAAACACCCGTTTTTATATATTTTTTTTTATTTTAAGGTTATTATATTTTACACATATGCTACAGAAATAATTTGTAGTAATTTCTACTAAAAAATACGACATTTGTGTTTTTATCACTTTGATTATTAGATTGTTGACGTTTCCTGCCAGTCGCATACGCGCTTCTGCCCGGGGAGGTTGTGTTGCTTGCGACTGCGGGGAACTGTCGGTTTATGAATGAAAACGCTCATTTATTCAAAGGAATTTTTTTCAGCATTTTTTTTAAATTATTTTAAATTTAGAAATGAGAAATATTTCGCATAATTAAAGTAAAATTATGCTTATTATGTTGAATAAACTGCCTTTGTTGAGCAGGGGCTTTACATGTATTTAAAAGCTCTGCTCAACACATAGAAAGATAAATTAACTTTATTCATTCGGCATGCGCGCATCCCTTCCCAAATTATTTTGTTGAGTTTTTTCAGTGTTTGTTGCCGTTTTAACTAAAAAGAGGGGAAATAATAGAACATTATTTATAAAATTTGGCAACGAGGTGCGCAGAACTGCTCAAATTTTTTGTGGCACGGAGTTTGAAAAATTCTATACGCTCTGAGAGAACCGAATCGCAAGTTTATGTATGGATCCGACGTTCTGAAGATTCGATAGAACTTTTTTTGATATGACTCTTTTGAACCGGCTCTGGGAGTCGGATCTTTTAAAAGATGCAGAGCCGGTGAATCGGATCCCGTAAAAGATCGTGTAGTGACCGCGTAAAGTTTAATTACCAAACTTTACGCAATGTCACACAACAACTTCCGACACGATCAAAACGATCAGTCGGTACACTCCATCGATCACCGAACGAAAGTTCAGTGATCTTGCCGTTCTTCGTTCCGTTCCGATCACGCCTAGTGATCGAACCAATTTCCGGCATCACTCTCTACTTTCGTTCTCGTGTCATGACACAGTCGGTTAGACCCAAAAGTAATTAATAAATCGATATATATATATATATATATATATATATATATATATATATATATATATATATATATATATATATATATATATATATATATATATATATATATAGTATCAATTAATAGTGAATAACGTAAAAACCGTATAGCACCTAAGTGACAACAATATAAAACAGTGTATTTACATATAATATATAAGAATAATAATAAGAACAAGTGTCTTTTAATTATCATCACCTCATGGTGCGGCAGTTCTAACATCGGAATTGGATTGGAGGAACCGCAAAGTGTTGAAACTAGTGTTGATGTTTTAGATTTCGAAACTAGTGTTAGAGATTCTATTCTAGTCAAAATTAGTTTAAAGTTTCTTTTTTTGGAGGTTATTGGCTTTGATATCTCAAACAGTCCTCACCATATTGCTAGATTTAAATTGACTTCTTTACTGCAACTTATGTATATCCAAGATTTGATTGTAAAGCACTATTGCAATATTTGATGTGATGTTCTTGTGGTACTAACCTGTGGTCAGTATTTGTCACAATTTGTGGTCATTTTACGAACGTTGACAGCGATTTTACGAACGTTATACTGAAACCTCAATGCAATTGTATGTAATTTTGTTCCGTGCTGTTAATTACACCTGCACTTTGATTTTCATAAAAAAAAACCTTTGCAACCACCCGCTTTTTCTCCCTCTACATTAACAACACTTTGATCGTTCACATGATATGAAAATTTCCAAAAACCCTTAGTTTTCCAACACAGTCATCCAGATAACCACAATACGTTATAATGAAATGTCAACTATCCTTTAAAACAGGATAATGGCATATTATAAACTCAGATGCCATAAATCGATAAAATTTCAGGGGCCATTCAACAATGAGGACATGAAAATCTAGCAATTCTCGAAATATCCAGGACAGGACAAGATTAACATCCTTCCATTGCCTTTAGGCGAATTCATTGAGTTCAGCTTTAGAGTAAATCAAAATAATTTGACGTTTAATTAGTTACAGTGCATGAACTTGGCAGTTATCAACCCTTCAGAGACAGTGATTCAAGTGGATGGAGCCGGAGTGGGAGCAAGAGGAGCGCATCTCCACTTATATTCGTCCGGGGCATTTTGCGGATGTTACTATAAACATCATGCCTTCGGGTTGGACACCACACAATGACCAGACCTGAGTGGATGGTATACCCCAAAAACACGGGGAGGATGTTATTGCAAATTATCAGAAATTGTCGGGGGTTCATTACTTGAACAACACTCATTGGCATTCATATTATTAGACTGAAAGTGAATAGTGTGTGTTATGAAAGGTAAGCTACACTCTATAGGCTGAGCCATACTTAGGAGTTTAGCTGGTGATAATTGAACTCTCGGGAGATGAATCCCAGAGCATGTAAGATAAATTGCTCATAGGTGACCTGAAACCATTCTGATTTGTCCCCATCCTTTGTTGAATTAAATGGCTTGTGAAGACAATTTATCGTCAACTTGTTAGTTGCTGAAGCACAGTTTATAAGATAACGTCTGGGATTGAAATATTGCGGGTATTTGTTTTATCAGTGAACGACGAGAATGAAGCTATTAATTATGGTGTCTTTCATCGATTGAGTTATCTTTTGCTGAAATGCATAATTGTGCACATTGTGTATGGGCAAAATGGTACTGCATTTGGGCTATAAGGCTTTCAATATTTTGCTGCACTAAGCACTTCTAATGGAAGATTAGTAGCAACTTAAATCATTTTGAACTTGAGTTATTTAGTCGTTTGCTTTTAGTATGTTTAAAATTAGTGTCTGCTTCAATGGCTTGAATTAAAATTTTTAGAATGCTTTTATGAAAATTGTATCTGTGGATTTTATTAGTATTTTTTAGGTTTTTATTGTTAGTTTACTATGCTAAATGAACAGCTTACCGTGGCAAGAAGATACAGTACAATTTCTTTTTATTCTTTTTCTGTTAGTGAGGTGTTAGCCCGTTGGTTTTCTGTCATGAAATTAACCCTAGATAGCTAACTTTCTGGCGTACACCATTTAAGCTAACCATCCGTCGAAACGACGTGTATTTCAAAAAGTATTTTTTTATATAAAATATAAACTGCACGCACCTGGTACCTTACGTTACTGGTTATTAAAAGGTTTTTCAATAAAGATGGGTATTTTTAGTTGTACTTTATTTAATTATTCAAAAATTACAGTAACATTTTTAAGACCTCTGAAAAACAAACATTTTTTTTTTTCATACACTTAAAAAACAAAATTCGACGACGAACGACGGACGACGACGGACAAAGCTTAAGTATCTCAAAAACTATAACACTTACTTGCTCAATGTGTTTGCCACTGCAACGATCTCAGCGACGACTGAGTTGGCTAGCTGAGCTGAAACAATTAAATCCACCGTTTAAAAGAGACAGCGATTTTACTTAGCGATGCCCGTCGATTCGACGGAGGTTAGCTATCTAGGGTTAAAGTAGGAAAATTAAAACAAGAGGAAAAATATATGGCAATGGTAGTCCCTCAAGATAGTATTCCAATAGAACCACCAATACTGGATGAGGTACGGGAAGCTGTGAAAACACAAAAAAGCAACAAATCCCCAGGCATCGATGGAATCGCAGCTGAGCTACTAAAGGAAGGAGGACCCCAACTATTACGAACCTTATATATACCAGATATTTGTTGACTTTCAACAGGCATATGACTCGATAAAAAGAGAGATGCTGTTCAGGATCCTATTGGAATTAGGAGCCCCTCCAAGCTGGTACAACTGATAAAAAGTGCAACGAGTAGACCCTGGCGAAAGTAAAGATACAGAAGAGTTCGAAGTGCGACAAGGACTTAGACAAGGAGATGGACTAGCCCCCGTGCTTTTCAACTTTGCCCTAGAATGGGTGCTAAGAAAAACGTCAGTATAGGGAAGTGCGTCCATAGCAACGCAGTCTGTTCAACTACTTGGATATGCGGATGACGTGAACATCGTGGGAAAGTTTTTCTTGGCAGTAAAAGAAGTCTATATCGAATTAAGAGAAGCGGCTAAGGACATAGGGCTGAACATCAACGAAGAGAAAAAAAAGGTGATGCAACAATCCAGAGTTGGATGGTTTAGAATGGGAAGAAATATAACCATCGACGAACACAATCTAGAAGTTTTTTTTTTGAATTATTCTTTATCCAATTGTTTCAATTCAATATTTTTAGGTGTATAATTTCGTAAGGAATTGCATTACCGCGGCCGCTGGGGGCACAGTTCATTCGAACATTGATATAAAGACTCCCATTTCAAGACGGGCCGTGTCGGCAGACCGCAGCCTGAAAGATTTCGCCTTGAGGCCTCGCATAACCACACACTCACCGGTCGCCAACTGAATGGCGGTGACAGTCCAGGAAAACTGACAAAAATCTTTGGCTGTGGGTATTTATCGTCAGTCTAAGCTTGAAGATCTGAACTTCTATTCAGTCTGAAATTTTCGCAGAAGCCATGAAGGATTTTTCACTAAAATCTGATTTTTGCATCATCATCAAAGGGAATCTTGAGTAGGGCTGCCATCCGTCCGGGCTTCCCGGATTTGTGCTAGTTTGGAGGTCGTCCGGGGGCCGTCCGGACGGGGTTTTAAAAAGTGTCCGGGTTCTTTGCGGGGTCAGGGGTGTCCCGATCAATTCAATGATACTCATTAAATTAAAACAAATCTTAGTTAAAAATTGACTTGACGCATTCAAGCAAACTGTGGCGTGGTGAAAATGCTGTCGCTTTATTTGAAGTTCCAGTGACAATTTAATTATACAAAGTAACCAGGCCCGAAACAAAAAGAGGACTTAACCCAGTCCTTCAAGGAAACCAAAATTTTAGTTATCAAACGACTCTATGACCAACCGATTTCTTTTCAGATCAAAATAACCAAGTAGGTGGTATAGGAGTCATTAAGGTTTAAGTAGTAATTAAACACTAAAATAAAACGTGGTTTTTTAATGTGGCAGTGCTATGGTCAGAAGTCATCCTTTGTACCACCGGTCCATCATGTCATTTGTCACGATGGTGCAATGTCTAGCAGTAAGCTTAGTACGGGGGCAAGGGAATAGGTTCAGGGTTTTGAAGGTACGGGGGTATTGAAGAACGTGGTTTGAGCTCTTGGAAGTTGAATCAGCTTGGAAATACTAACTACGAGAGATTATTCCACAGACGAGTTGTTCTATAAATGAATTGCTATCTTGTTGAGTGCGCGAACGGACAGGCTGCAAGTGGTGGGAGTGAGATGACTGGGCTAATCTTGTGTTTATTTCGGAGGAACAGCCAAACACTTGGCATTGGCACAAACCCGACAGACCTTGGTTTTCTAGTATAAAAATGTTCAAGCTTTAATTTGATTATAGGTTGAAACTCTTATTCGATAGGTCGGTTGCGGTCCCAAAACAACAACAAAAAAAATGGTCTGCTAAGATATTAGCGCCAGATTTGACAAGGCAGATCAACTTATTTTTTTACTCCATAAGTACTAAATTTTAAGAGTAATTCCAAGCTCTTACTCGATAGATCCCTTTGCGGTCCAAAAATTTTCCGGATAACGAACATACTAAATTTGGGCACTTCTTCCGCCCAGGCAGACCCATTCCCACAGACCCACATCACCATTTTTATACTTGCGTTGTTGATTAACTTTTTGTAAAAATTTCTTGTGTGATTTGAATTTGCTGATTTTTGTATTTCGTTAATTTCTTCTTTCCAATACTGGCTTTGCAAGAGTGTGTAGTCCCGTATTTCGGACCACGGTATACAGAAACAAAGTAATGTAAAAGAGACTGACATCTTCGAATACCGTAAAAAAAGGTCCCAAAGTGACGAAACAGTAACAACAGCTTCGATTTTATTTAGAAAGGGGTCACCAAGGGACTTCAGCACTAAAATGACATTATCTTTTACATTGACTTGTTTCTGTATACCGTACTTCTATCAACTTTGAGAAGTAGTGGAATACAGGCTTTACGTTCAGCAGGTTCTCATATTCACCCTCAATTTGCTCTTTTAATTCTGTCAAATTTATTTTCCGTCACTGTTTCCTCTTTTTGTTTTTATTTACTCGTTTATGACTAGGTTCAACGCTATCATAAACGGAGGTCTAGTTGAAACTGGGTCCACTCAACCCAACTCAGCTCTTCTACATGGGTCGAGTAGATTTATTTTTTTCTTTTTTATTTTTCGTCTCATATACGCTGGTTGACTTGCAATTGGGTAGAAGTGATATTTTTGTTTGTTTGTTTACCATCCGTGAAATGCGCCTTTGGCATTAGTTTTATCTTCGGTGTTTTTGCTCGCACAGGAATAAAAGAATATTTCGTTCTGAGAATTTCACACAAAAATTTGAGGCTATGTTTTGATTTCCGGTCAACCCTATTTTAACCCAAAGTGAACTCAGCTCGACATCATATTGGTGGTCAAAATCTCAATTCAAACTCGACTCAGCTTTAAAACCTAGTCATAAACGGGGTAGTTCTAGATATCTTTGACCTAAGTCTCATGAGTTTCTGTCCTATCCAAAGTTGTATCGTAGGTTTCATAGCAAGAACTTAATGCCAGAAAGGGTTGCTAGCCCTTCGCTGATAGCCGAATATATAGTTGGTTATCGATTCGATAAGACGGTTGGAGCTCGCCAAAAAAACATATTCGTAATGAGTGTCTGGGGAAAACTCAATTTCACCCAACTGTCCGGGGTTTGGGTTGCCGCCCGCTGGCCTAGGGTATAAAGCTCGATAGCCAAACCATCGAAATATCACCAAAGCCTTGAAAAAAGTCTTCCCTCAATCCCAATAAAAACCATTATCACTATCGATTGGGATCAAAACAAAAAACGAAAATATTCAATTTTAAAATAAATCCCCATCGTTTTTTCGCCCTCTCAAATTATGTGAGTTTCAGATTCGATTTGTCACTAAAGCCAGCACGGGAATTAGAAATGAAATCAATTCGTCAAATTCGTGTGCAAATTTTTTCTTCTTATAAAATTCTCGTCCTTCATTGTTGAACTAGTCTCGTATTGTCTTCAGCTCTGATTCCGGATACTACTATTCCAGGAATCATTCAACTGCCACTGAATAATAGATTGATAGCGTAATCATAAATAATAAATCAATTCTGAAGCATTTTCCAATGAAATTATTCCACCTTTATTCCTCCTGAACAAGAAAGACTCTTGGGGATCCTTTTTTTGTATAGCGTGTGTCTCTAGACGACAATTTTACTTATTCTTATACATAAAACGTTCAAGCATAGCAATAGACTGTCGAACAGTAAAGGAATGCAAGGAGCGTGCAGAGGAAGGTTGTGGCCAACCATGCATAAAATCAATTGATAAGTGTGTGTGTTTGTGAACGACATGGTTCCAGTGCTTTGACTAAGGATTTCTAACATTTCAAGTGATACCGTTTATAAGTAGAACACACTTCGGCATCACTGAATCTACCTAGAAGGGATGCAAGGAAATCATAGTGCTGCACTAAGCAGATACAAGCGAGAGTCCTTTGGATGCATGAATAAATGTGCATCGTAGCTGCACAGCTTGAACTTGAGCTATATGAGAACATTCTTGCAGGCGATGTTCACGCCATATAAACCGATTGCGAGGATATCCTCACAACGTCGACGACTCCACCCCATAACCCCATTTCCAATCCAGAAATAAGATTAGGATATTTTTCTCGGTTATTTGTGCGGATTCCGCTGGAGGAGATTAATGACCTGTTCCCCGACCAACCCCTAGGTCCACGGTTATTGGATTAAAATTGTGAATAAGAAATCAGAGTGATTGACACATGGAATTAGCATCAACAGATGAAGGATTTCGTGGTTGGTGGTAGCGAGACTTTTTGGTTGCTTAGTTTACCCTCCGGGATTGGGGATTTGTTGAGATTCGCAAGAAGCAAAAAAATAAATGTGAAGCGATGATAAATTTTAATCTTGATACGAAGTGGAAAATGTTTTAGTTAGGACCTTGTGAAGAAGATACCAGCAATAATGGCAATCGATAATTGCAGAAGAACGTAATTACTGAGAAAGTGATTGAATGGATGTTTTTGTTTCGAAATTTTTAAGATTCGTTAATGTAATTAGAGTAATTGATGGTATTGTCTTTTATTTTATGTAAATTGATAAAAAAATGTTTTTCCCGGTTTTAGCTTATCCACCCTACTCTATGACTAATGGAATACTTTATACCTCAACCGAAGTTTGCATCGATTTGGTGAATCTAGTCTGGATGCTCTAGATATTTCCAAAGCTTTTGATAGAGTATGGCACTCAGCCCTGCTAGCCAAACTCAAAGCTATTGGTGTTGACCCACTTCTACAGAATTGGATTGAGAGTTTCTTTTCTGGCCGTTCAAACAAAGTAGTATTGGATGGCGTCAAATACGAACCCCACTCGATCTCTGCGGGGGTCCCCCAAGGAGCAATTTTATCACCTGCTTTATTCCTTATCTTTATAAATGACCTACTTTCAATCTCCTCCAACCCCTTCTTAGTTTCGCTGACGACTGTACCCTGCGTTACTCTTACGGCTTCGATAAAGCAAGACAAGCATGCGCCAGATCCTGTCTTGATGATCGTGAGCAAATGTCTAACTCCATAAATAAAGACACTGAACTCATTCTAGGTTGGAGAAGGAGGAATCGTGTCGAATTCAACCCCACCAAAACAAAGTACTGTCTTATCTCCAAAAAAAGTGCAACCGCTCTTTCTCCGTGTTAGTGGGTCGTGTTGAACTAATGGCCGACCCATCCCTTAACATCTTAAGCGTGACATTAACCAAAGACTTGCGTTGGAATGACCACATATTCCAAATCGCCAATCAAGCATCTCAGTGCTTGGAATTTCTCAAAAGATGCAAGTTCCTCCTCCAGCCATCGGCCCGTGCTGTAATATACAAGTCCTACATTCGGCCGCTTCTCGAATACAACTCTCTCGTTTGGGGCCGCGATCCGAAAACCACCTATGCGTGGTTAGAATAAGTACAAAAACGGGCCTTTAAACTTATCAGTGACGACGCCGTTTGCTCCACCATCGACCCCTTGAGCAACCGTAGGAATGAAGCAGCACTGACAAAATTATATCGCTACTATCATAGTGACTGTTCCTCCGAAATAAACGCTCTCCTGCCTCCACGGCAATCTTATGCCCGCAACACCAGATTGGTCCACTCGTCTCATTGCCTCCATTTGGAACTCCCCCATTCACGCACTCTACAAACTAGTAATTCATTTCAAAATAGAACTTCTTGACTGTGGAACAGCCTTTCGCAGTCAATATTTCCGAACTCCTACAATATCCAAGAGTTCAAATGCCGGGTCCATCGCCATCTTCTTCAACACCCTCCCGACTACTCATAACCCTTAACCTATTTACTGCTAGACTTTGCACCATGACGTCAAACGACAAAACGGACTAGTAGTACAAAGGGTGACTCCTGAGCGTAATAAAGCGGTTAAATGCCATTTGTTGCTCTATTTTCATGGGTTTTGCAAAAACCACCGATAAATTTATCATATGAGGTGTTAAAGAGCAGGACTACCGATCTTTCGATCCTTCTTCTCACTTTTGATATAATGTTCAATCTCAGAGCAAAGCTTACTCCAATATTGTTGGTATGGAAAATAAAAGCCTCCAGAGCCAGGTACGAAACCACCACGAACCAAATCATTGCTGTTGTAATTTAACAAAAAATATTTTTCCAGATTTTACAATTGGTGAAGGAGGAGTAATGTTACCAAATTACCCCAAATCTGGGATTTTATGCGGAGTAAACTTGTATGATGAAATTACAGATAAAGGTTGACTTTGTCGATATATACATACGACCCTTAGAACAATGGAAGCTACCTGATTTACAACGGTAATACCGGAATCCTAGTGACACGCCCGCCATCAGTACGGCCCTATTTATGTTAAATAGAAAGTTAGAGATAACTACAATTTAGTACAAAACCAAAAATTAGTATTCAAAGTCTTTTAGCCGTAAAGAGTGATTTTCAATCAAGACAGACTGACTTTAATCAGATAACGTACCAACGGATATTTCTCGTCAACGAATACCAGAGGTTCGGAAGTGACATTCTATCGGCAACATCCAACTCGTTTGCGTAAGCTAAGTTGTTGAAATCAATCAATTTAGATGACAGCTCACCAAAGTTAGACCGTTTAAAGTTGAAAGAAAGGGTTATCACCTCCGGACAAGGAGTTGAAGCAGTAATTAAGCTAGAGAGGATGGGTTTAATTGTGAACGGACGTCAGTGCTATTGGACTTGGTTCAACAGCCATATTAACTGAGTCTAACTGCCTCCCAAACATATTATTTACACCACCGCTCATTTGATTCAAGCCAAGGGAGAATAAGGACAAACAATCATGTAATTTTGGGAGATATGAACATTAATATCCCGGATATTGGATCTCCTATAACGAACGAATTTTTGGATGTCATGACGAAAAATGTTTTTAATCATTACTTAATGGGAAAGACAAGAATAAGGAATAACAAAAGCATCTGTATTGACCATATATTCCTCAAGAAAACTACAGAAATTCTTTTCACTCCTGCAATCTTAGAAACTTACATAACTGATCACTCACAAAGTTTAACACAGACAACAACACAAGTACGAAATGAAAACAAAAATAAAAAAAGTGTATGCATGATGACATACATTTACAAAAAGAAAGTTGGGACCAGATATATTGGGCACAAGGTGTAAATATTCGCATGTAATATTTTTATGAAATCCTGGATAAAGCAATAGCAGAGAGCACTGCTACGAAATTTATAACAAAAACCAAATATAAACCGATAAAAAAGTGGGCTAAGAGCCCATATTAACAATATCGTAATAGACAGAATAATTTGATAAGAGCCGCTAAAGGGTATCATTATCAGAGCGAAATCACTAAAGCTAGGAATAATCCCAAAAAGTTCTGGAATGCAATCAATGGAATTACTTAAAAAACCAAAGCAAATACAAAAGTAACGCGAGTTCGGAAGAAAAATGGACAAGTAACAAGCGTGCCGATTGAAATAGCAGAAGAACTGAACAATTTTTTGTACGAATAAAGGAGAAAGGGTAGTTTGCGCAAACATTATCCAGGAGCCAAATCACCCTAAGCCAACATTTCCTAATCATGTTACTGCGATATCTCCCATAACTGTAATTGCCAATCTCATACGTTGTACAACGTATGCCAATCTCATCTTTGTTGCCAGTCTCATCTTTGTACAAATAAAATTCAGATTTTCTAGGATTGGTGGGATTTGAGACTCTCACTATCCATGGAAAAAGAGATTTTGAGATTTCCAATTGTTTTGGCGCACGCCATATTTGTGGCTTATGCGTACAGCGAGGCGCACCGGGCTCCAGATTGTACGATATAAAAAGAAAGAAACATACGATTAAAATTATAATTAATAATTAAAATTAAAACTAATAGAATAATAATGAAGATTCAAGCAAGAAAAAAATAGAAGTAGGAAGTAGAATAAAAATTGAGATTGAAGTGGGAAGTGATAGAAGCAGTGAGAGAGAGCTTAAGAAAAGAAGAAGATAGAAAAAGAAATGCATGTCTTCTGAATGTTGTGGCTGTGCTCATTCTCTGAATGTGGTTTGGAAGATTATACCAGATTCTGAAAGTAGGAACGACTACCGCTTAGTTCTACTTTATTATCTAAGCTGCGCAGTGCACTTACTCTTATTGTATGATATGCGATGATTATATATTTTGGAAGTATACTGGACAGTGGCGTAGGAACGGGGGGGGGTTTGGGGACAAAACCCCCTCCGAAACGCATTTTGTAGGAAGAAAACTCAACTTGAATATTTATAATATTACCAGCTGGAACCCGGTTTCCCTCGCTGCACCCATAAGCCAATAGATATAAATTTTACATAGATGAAGTGCCTCAAAGAACCGGTACATGGGTCTTGAAACGGCCGCCATGGATCTAGCAGTATATTGAGTATTACTTTATTGCTTACTGCTTTCTTTCCTTCATGTTTCCCAGGCCAGCGAACTAAGACTTTCCGGCCTCGTAATGACGATGGAGGACACCCAAACGGTGTCAGCAATTTCGGGAAATATAGCAGTAGATAGGCCCAAGAGGACAAGAGAGGCTTAACTTTCGAAACTGCTGACATGCTGCAAGGGACCATCAAAGATGCAGAAATATCCTAGACTAAGCCAAGGCTAGATTTGGGCTGTAGCGCCATTGGATGGATGGAGTCTTCGGGAATAAAGTAGGCTTTCCTGATTAAGACTGTGAAAAGATTTAATAATCTGCTCTTCCATTGATGTGGGAATGATAATTAACTTTTTTCCTGGATTCTTAAATAAAATGTCATGTTTATGGTAAAAATCTTCATGAGCGGAGGTCTTTAATATCTCTCTTGTAGCTCTTAAATATTCTGTGCTTGTTTAAATAGGTAAGTTAACATATGTATCGACAATTGGTATTGCAATTCTGCTCCAGGCATCTACGTGCCTCACTTTAGTACCTGAATGATGTTCAATCTGGTAATTAAATTTTTTTTAGAAGCATAGCCCATCTAACCGCTCTCAGTGGAACATCTCCTTTTTCATTGTTGTGGCAAAAGCATTGCAGTCGGTGACAATCTTAACCTTCCTTCGCAGAACGTAAACTCCCCGCTTGTTTACGGCGTGTACTAGGGCGAGAACTTCTAGGTCGTAAGCGTAAAAGCGTCGTTAGGCTGAGTTTGCCTTACGACTCATGTATTGCAGTAAATGCAATTGTTGATCGTTATTATCCCGTTGCAAGAGCAATAGCTCCGAATTCGTCCTTACTAGAATCGGAATGAATCTTCGTATGCCCCTTTGGTTCAAATAACTTCAACAGTGGAGTTTTTACCAAAATTTATTTTAATGCTTTAAATTCATTTGGCTGTTCGGTTTCTATTTTAAATATGGCCTTCTTTGTTAGCACTTCTTACTACTTTTGTCCACTCCTCTTATGGTCTTTGCTCCCGCTAGACATCGCGTGTATTTTTTTATGAAGTTCGACGACGAATATCACACCTTTTCCGAAAGTCGCTGTCTGAAGCAACGAAAGAAGTTTTTCAACTTTAAAGCATTTAAAGGATTTGCAAAGTAGCGCAACTGGAGAACAGCGGCTGAACGGTCTTGCTCTTTTGAATATTCGCAGGGAAATCGACGAAACGACTATGGAAGTAATCAATATATATTTGCTGAAAAGGGTAGAAACATAAACTGTGACTTCTCCATAAGCATTGCTCTAGGAACCATTGATCATGTATCTCAGTAGTTAATAAACTGAAATCCTCTAAAACACTTCTTCTGGTGTTTTTTCTATTAAAACATAACTAAAAGTTATATCAATTTTGACAAATAATGTTTAAAGTTCAGGGCTCGACTTATAATTATTTAATACCCTTGACACACTGCAAAAACGAATGAGCATTCTTCCAACTTCATTGGCTTTCAATGATCATTCATTTTAGAAGCGACACACTGCATTTCTCAATATTCATTGGAACTGTCAAAATAGAAACTTTACACAAACTATGAACTGAAAGTGATTACATAGTGATTTATACTTTTAAATTTAATAAAAATTATTAATTGAGGCCCAACAACAGTTATTTACAATGGAACCTACTACTTTTTAAAAAAATTCTGAAATCTGAATGACAGTTTGACAGTTAGGTATTTCAGTTGGAAATTCTACTGGAAATTTCATGGAAAGTTGTTCGATAATTTCCCAATTTCACTTCCATCTTCATTGAATGAAGTTATTTTGACTTCATTCGATTGAATGACGAATGAAGCTGTTGAATGAACATTGGACATGACATACTGGGCGCGAATGATCATTCATAGCCGAATGATACTGCAATGTTCATTCGATGCTGCAGTGTGTCAAGGGTATAACCCCCCCTGAAAATATTTCTTGCTACGCCATTGATACTGGAGGATCCATGAAGAATGGTGAATAGGATTTTCTCAGGCGGAATAGGCAGGATGTTCAGCTCCTCAGGTCTAAGTTTGTGAAGATTAGGTCTAACCAATTACCACAAGAAGCCGGAGTTCTGATATTTTGGTGTAGACCATTTCCATAAATGGAGTCGATAAACTTTATATCTATAGCATTTATTACGTTAATCGGCAGAAAACACTTTTCTTCCTCGTTGGGGATAAAATATGTGTTAGGGTGATTAAAGTCTCCTAAAAAAATTATGTCGTCGATACCGAATGAATGCAATGAAATGAATCCCCCATTAATATCATCTAATATATGTAGTATAATTCATCATATTTAGATTCGTCAGAGTTAGAAGGTTGTGTAAAAAGTGCCGAGCTGCCGGGGGTATGTGTTTCCTGCCCGATTTTACACGAACGAAAACATTCTCAAATGAATCCAAACTGTTAGTTGCGATTAGTTCACTATTTCGGGAGGACCGTGGAGGAGAACCGCTATCAGTACATGTCCACATCTTGAGAGGCCGGTTGAGTTATGGTCTCTATTGCATCTGTATATAGCCCAGGTGCTATCTAAGATCTCCTCGTTTAGAAAAGTTTCATTTAACTACCTTTCTGTGAGGTAGTAGGTTGACTCTGCCGAGATTAAAGGTGCGGTCCCATTGAATGGCGGGCCTACTACGTTTGCCTTGACATATCGCAGCGACAATCAATAGGCCCGATGAACTCAATTGATCGGTTTGACGGAAGAGTTTTTCTGAAATAATCTGCTTACCCAAGACGTGTCCGCTTGTGCTGGAAGTAGATTGAGGTGTCGTTATCGTTCTGCAAAGGGGTTGTCGTGCTACTGGTGCTCCGGTTAGGACCTCAAGATAATTTGTTTTGCTGTCTATAATCGTCTTTTCAGTTCGTAGTTACAACCTTGTTTGCCTTACTGATTTTTTCCAATCTGCTGGCCCATTCATCTATTGACCGTGTTGTTCCGCGAATTTGCTGATATTATATACAGACAGGTGTAGCAGAGGCAGATTGTGTCATAGGTAAGATAATATTGATAAAGCTTGTGTGTCCAGATTAGGAGGGCCGAGTGTAAAATTGTTGTTGGCCCCTTTAACTCGATCCAGCTCATTCGAGAGTGAGATAGGCTGTTTATCATGGTCAAAAATTGTTGGCGCGGGGTCTTCCTGGGTAGAAAATATAACTTTGCTCTCAGCCAAAGAGAGTTACTTTCGCCAACTTCGTTTCAAGATGATAGAATTGTGATATCGTGTTTTTTTATAAACTGCAAAATTCAACGTCGAGTGCGAAGAGCTTTGGACTTTGTCAAGCTTTTATTTTGAGCCCCTGATTGTGATCCATACTAATGCCTCATGATGCTGTCCTCAGACAACAAATCGAGAAGCAGGACAAAGTAATTGCTTTCTTAAGTAGGTCGTTGAATCGGTTAAAACGAAATTATTTAACCACCTTGGCATTTGATAAGATGGGTCTGTATAAGAAAGGAACGAGTTTCCCAGTTTTCACTACCTACGCGTCCTTAGTCTAGCCATCAACTTAGAGGATCCCGTGAGTGGGCGAGTCCAATGGGTCTTATTGTAAACCGGAAAGGTAAAGAGCACCTATTATCAGATTTATTGTCAAGTCCCAGTCGGAACATATTGGGCCTCGGTAGCCTAAGGAGGAAAGCATCTCGCTACCATCCCAGAGATCCCGGACTAGAATCCCGGCCAGCCCCACGGTCCTTCGCCTTTTCCACTTTTCCACCTACATAACTCTCCTTCTTCCTACTTCCGTCTTTATATTCCTGATAATAGAGTTTCCCTTCTTATGCAGAAGGCGCACTTCTCAGCTGGGCTGAGAAACATTTACCACGACCACGTGGGCTCGGCTGAGACATGCAAACATATAGAAATAAATATAAGTACTAAAACACTCTAACAAGGAAGCGTGCTACAACAAAGAGGGAGTGGGTACACCAAGGACTCACGTCACATTAAGAAGACTAAACATAAAAGGAATTAATGTGCAAGAGAGGTTCACCTCTCAGGTTGTAGTTATTCACTCTAAATGACGCGCGGCTTCTTAAGAAACCAGAGTCCACCTTGTCATTCATCAGTCGATGAACGAATATAACGTCAGCGACCTCACGGCGCTTATGGAGAGAGCTTAAGTTGAGCAATTTAAGTCTGTTCTCATAAGGCGGAAGAGCAAGTGGAGCATCCCACGGAAGATGGCTGAGTGCAAACCGGACGAACTTCCTTTGAACCGATTCGATTCTACTAACATGGGAGGAGTAGTAAAGAGACCATACCTGGGAAGCGTAGTCAAGCAAAGGCCTAACCAAAGATACGTACAGGTGTTTAGTGACGAGGGGGTTGTTGAACTCTTTGGACCATCTTTTTATAAATCCCAGGACTGAATTGCCCTTGGAGGAGATATAATTGATGTGGGTGGAGAAATCCAACTTACTTTCTAACCTAACCCCAAGATCGATTACAGATTCAGTACGGGAGGCCTTGTTGTCAAGGAAAGTATAGTCATAAGTTATAACACCACGTTTCCTACAAAAAGTCATGATCTCGCATTTACTAATATTAAGCACAAGGTTGTTGTTGGAACACCAAGAATAGAAGGTGTTTAGATCTGCTTGCAGAAGTTTGCAATCCTCTATACTCCTTATGTGGCGATACAGTTTGATGTCATCAGCGTAAATAAGGATTTTACAGTGCCTTAGCTGGGTAATAATATCGTCAATTGATAAAATAAAAAGGAGAGGGCCAAGATGACTACCTTGCGGGACTCCAGAGGACGCTTCGATGTTCTTAGATTTGACTCCGCGGAATAGAACCTGGTAGGTTCTATCGGCTAAGTACGACTGGAACCATACCACAAGGGCATGCGGCAAGCCTAATTTCTTTAGTTTAAGAACTATAATAGAGTGGGAGAGCTTGTCGAAAGCCTTACTAAAGTCTGTGTAGACACAGTCAGTTTGGCAGCCAGTGACAAAGCCTCTAATTGTGTGTGATTCCTCCTGTCATAGCCTTCCTTAGCCCTTCCCCGTTCACATAAGAAAATATATGCTTAATATGGCTTAAATTACTGAATGCAAGTGAAAAGTTATTAATCCTAAGTAATTTAGTCCTCAGGACTTCAAATGACTATACTACAATTATTTCCCAGGCATTTTAATTCCGCTTTTAAAGTTTCGTTAAAGCCTTCGAAAGCTTCTAAGAACATCAAGTACAACAATATCTAGATAATCTTAATAATATCCTTCCAAGGACAAAACAATTTCTCGTTACAAAAAAATAACTCAACAAGTAACAGTCACGTACATACTTTCCGAAGCCAGCTACCATACACACAAACATATATAGCAGTAAATGAAAGAAAAGTTTAAGATCACGTGAAATTCAATGCCCACATATTGTTAAAAATACCAAAGTATCGAATCTCTTTGGCACAATGCAAGGATGAAACTTAGAACTTCCTTATTATATTTACTTGTAAAGTTGTTTCTCAACTTCTCTCATCCTTGCCGCCCACCACCGGCAAAAATGAACCAAAATGAAAAGCTGGAAGGAAAAATTTCATATCCTGGAAAACTTTTGCATTACTAAGTGAAAAAGATAAGAGATGGAGAGTAAAAGGATCCTACTACTGCATTCCACTTGGGCACAAATGCTGCTGATGGTGGGATGCTGTTGGACGTATAAAGTGGCAACTATTTCGTTGTAACATATTTCTGGTTTCAACACCAGGTGTAGAGACTGACAAAAGCATAAATGCATATGTGGTGTTATGGCCAAAAAGGAGAAAGTTCTTTTTCGATTGTGGAAACACACATACATCTATACGTAAATATACCAAAAAAAAGAAGACAAAAATTTCTTACTTCAACCACTAGAAAGATGAATGGCACCATGTCGAGGGTAGGATAGAGCAGATAGAGCGTTGTTGGCGAACTTTACCAAGTTAGGATTCTTGAGAATTTAAGATGCATTTTGCATGTACAGTCGGAATGCATTTCGCAGATAAATGTAAGCAATTTCTTTTCGCTTATCAAATAATTGGATTCTAGGAAAAAAAGTTATTTTTTTTAATTTAATTTTTTTATAAAAATGGTAATGTTGACATTTTAAAGATTTTCCCATATCCTATCATGCCATATAGTTCATTCAAAACGCGGGGGGGGGGTGTTCCAAAATAACACCGTTAAGAAAATCGAACCCTAAACGTTTTTGGGGTCGCTGATCACGAAAATCGAGGTCCCGCGGTCCTAAAATTAGGGCGTCACCCCTAAAAATGCAAAAAACACCCCTTTTTAGGGGGTTTTCGCGATTATTTCAGTAATGAAAACTAGTGCGATGAAATGCACTTTTTTTTAATATTTATTTGCGAAGGTGGTTGATTTATACTAAATTAAGGCGAACTTAATGGTAAGGGGTACTCCTAAAGGGTTGAAAGTACCCCTAAATTGGCAAAAAATGGAAAAAATTGTAAAAAAAAATGTTTCCCCAAGTTTATGCTTCAAATTCGATTGTGGGCGTACTGTCAGGCAAAAATAAATTATTTTCAACCGTTAAGGGGCTAAAACTACCCCTACAATATAGTTTATTGAAAACTAAGGGGGGGTGTTCCAAAATAACACCGTTAAGAAAATCGAATCCTAAAGGTTTTTGGGGTCGCTGATCACGAAAATCGAGGTCCCGCGGTGTTAAAACTAGGGCGTCACCCCTAAAAATGCAAAAAACACCCCTTTTTAGGGGGTTTTCGCGATTATTTCAGTAATAATGAAAACTAATGCGATGACATGCACTTTTTTTAATATTTATTTGCGAAGGTGGTTGATTTATACTAAATTAAGGCGAACTTTATGGTAAGGGGTAGTCCTAAAGGGTTGAAACTACCCCTAAATCGGCCAAAAATGGCAAAAAATGTAAACATTTTTTTTTTCAAGTTTATGCTTCAAATTCGATTGTGGGCGTACTGTCAGGCAAAAATGAATTATTTTCAACCCTTAAGGGGTTAAAACTACATTGCAAAATTTTTTTTTTGCTTTTTGTTTGAAATTTGGGTCAAAAGGTATTATCAGCAAAAAAATTAATTTTTTCAACTCTTAAGGGGGTACAACTACCCCCACATTAAAATTGTAATTGAAACAAATTAAAATTTATTGTTTTACATTAAAATTTTATTTTCCATTTGTAATCATTACAACATTTGGAACATTTCACTATAAACCCCTTTGTACAGAGGTTAAACCACCCCTAAAGAGAAAAAAAAATAAAAAATATATTGAGAAATATTTCATTTCGTGGAATCTTTAAATAAACTCTGCATTTTTGTAAAAACGACAATTACACAATAATTGCGAAATATGTACCCTAATTTATTTGAAGTACTTCTGAATAATGGGGTGGTTCGTTTTTTCCCGATTAAAAATAATTTCATGGTTAATTTCCTTACTAGCACGCACGCGCCCGCAGCTAGCACGCATAGCGAACAAACAGGCACGCCACAAAAGTATGTACTCTCCCGCCACAGGCACGCACGCTCCCGCCACAGGGATACACGCTCCCGCCACTGGCACGAAAATCTAAAAATTTGTTCGCTAGAGGGATGCACTCTCCCGCCACAGGTATCCACTCTCCCGCCACACGCACGAAAATCTCAAAATGTGCCTGATGACGACTTTACATACATACATATATAATACTCTTCTCCATCTTTTTTAAGAGGCGTAGAATTTTTATTCTAGGAAAAAAAAAATTTTTCTTTCATTTTAAATTTGAGTTTCGTGCGTACCAGCTGCATGCTAGCTGCGGGCTAGTGTTATTTTCACTCAGGCGTGCATGCTAGCTGCGGGCGCAGTGCGGGCTAGTGCATGCCAGCTGCGTGCTAGCTGCGGGCGAATTTCATTTTTACTCGTGATTTATAATATTCGTGCGTACCAGCTGCATGCTAGCTGCGGGCTAGTCTTCAGGCGTGCATGCTAGCTGCGGGCGCCGTGCGGGCTAGTGCATGCCAGCTGCGTGCTAGCTGCGGGCGAATTTCATTTTTAATCGGGTTTACAATGACATTTAGGCAGGTAAAAACGGAGGCAAAGTAATAAAATTAAGATATTGCACCCGAATTTGTTTTTTAATAAATTTTAATTGCTGTTACTTGGAAGTTGAAGTAATAAACTAATTTAGTGAGGAGTGTAATGTGATGTACGATTACAAAAAGGATTTTTTTAAAAAATGAAGTCCGAATCGAATTTGAAGCATAAACTTGGAAAAAAAAATTTACAATTTTTGCCATTTTTCGCCAATTTAGGGGTAGTTTCAACCGTTTAGGACTACCCCTTATCATAAAGTTCGCCTTAATTTAGTACAAATCAACCACCTTCACAAATAAATATTTAAAAAAAGTGCATTTCATCGCATTAGTTTTCATTATTATTGAAATAATCGCGAAAACCCCCTAAAAAGGGGTGTTTTTTGCATTTTTAGGGGGGACGCCCATGTTTTAGGACCGCGGGACCTCGATTTTCGTGATCAGCGTCCCCAAAAACCTTTAGGATTCGATTTTCTTAACGGTGTTATTTTGGAACACCCCCCCCCCTAGTTTTCAATGAACTATATTGTAGGGGTAGTTTTAACCCCTTAAGGGTTGAAAATAATTTATTTTTGCCTGACAGTACGCCCACAATCGAATTTGAAGCATAAACTTGGGAAAAATTTTTTTTTACAATTTTTGCCATTTTTCGCCAATTTAGGGGTACTTTCAACCCTTTAGGAGTACCCTTACCATTAAGTTCGCCTTAAGTTAGTATAAATCAACCACCTTCGCAAATAAATATTAAAAAAAGTGCATTTCATGGCATTAGTTTTCATTATTACTGAAATAATCGCGAAACCCCCCTAAAAAGGGGTGTTTTTTGCATTTTTAGGGGTGACGCCCTAATTTTGGGACCGCGGGACCTCGATTTTCGTGATCAGCGACCCCAAAAACGTTTAGGGTTCGATTTTCTTAACGGTGTTATTTTGGAACACCATGACGCGCGTTTTGAATGGACTAATAGCTTATACTCAGTTCAAGTACTTCTGAAGAAAACTAGTAAAAAAGCAGACACTAGAAAAGAACGGACAGGATGAAATTCTAACACAGTGAAATATGTGCAAAGCGTCAGTGAAGTCATAAAGTGTTCTTTAATAAAGGATTGTCGACTTGGCTACATTGCTTTACGCAAACACCTGAGGCCGATAAGTATATCAAGGAAAGTTTACACAACACTTTTAAGGCCAGTCTTACTATAGGCTTAGTCCAGTCAAAATAAACGAAAAAACGCCATAATTGGAAGATAATTCCGAAGTTGCTGAAAATTGGAACAGCCGTTAAAAACATTATTATACGTAAGCTGTAGAGACTGCCACGCGATTGGGCGGCTGCAAACTTTTTTATTCAAGGTCAAAGGGTCAAAATATCAGTTTTTTGCAAATATATGCTAAACCGTACGTCTTATCAGAAAATTGTGTTTACAAAGTTTGTAGATTAGGCGATTATCTACAAAAAAATATATTATACATTTTCTCGTAGGAATTGCCATTTCTGAGATATTGTCGTTTTAATAAGTTAAAATAATCATATTCTATCATTCCCGACTTGTAAAGGTCATCAGAAGTTTAATAAATCCTTTGTTGGAGTACGCGGCTAATATTTTCAGGGGTGATTCCTGGATATATTTGGAGAAAAAAATTCTACAGAGGGCGGCTATCTCCACTATCTACATATTTTTTGAACGGAGTCACTCAGGCTGCTGTGCTTTACACCAAATTAAAGAATACACATTTACCTAAAAGATGAGCCTAATTAGGCTACTCTATCATAATTACTTTAGGAGTTATTCAAATTTCAGTAAATTTAAAAAAAAAAAAATTCCCTAATCACCCTGTATCTTAGTGGATAGTGGAGATAGCCGCCCTCTGTAGAACAATTTTTTTCTCCAAATATATCCAGGAATCACCCCTGAAAATATTAGCCGCGTACTCCAACAAAGGATTTATTAAACTTCTGATGACCTTTACAAGTCGGGAATGATAGAATATGAGTATTTTAACTTATTAAAACGACAATATCTCAGAAATGGCAATTCCTACGAGAAAATGTATAATATATTTTTTTTTATATAATCGCCTAATCTACGAACTTTGTAAACACAATTTTCTGATAAGACGTACGGTTTAGCATATATTTGCAAAAAACTGATATTTTGACCCTTTGATCTTGAATAAAAAAGTTTGCAGCCGCCCAATCGCGTGGCAGTCTCTAGAGCTTACGTATAATAATGTTTTAACGGCTGTTCCAATTTTCAGCAACTTCGAAATTATCTTCCAGTCAAACCTCTAATTTGACTGGACTAGCTTCCAAAGTGTCGACATTGAAGACCAAGATTTGAAAGTAAAATCCTTCGTTCAATTTTAGGAAATATAGGTGGAAGACATTTCGAACAAAAATTACAGCTCAAAGTGGTATAAAAACTGTACAATTGGATTGCTCAAACAGCACGAGGTACGGAACGGAACCGGGAAAGGAAAACAGAGACCAAGAGGCCCTCACCAAAAATACATAGGCGAAGTCGATGAAGACATAAGATAATTAGGAATAAGACCCTAGAAAAGTCAGACCAAAAATAGAGGCAGCATCAAAAAGCTCCAAACCCTCTTTAACCCTCGGAGCTGGGGCCCGTTATAAAATTGTTTGCAAACTTTTGTAAAATTCGTAGGGAATTTTCTTTTGTGGAGGGCCACTTGTCTCAATTTAAATTGTGAAATTCAATTGTCACTTCATGCTGAACTAAGTTCGTTGCCAGGTATCAGGGTACACTTTTGAAAACCATCTTTTCCCATGCGTGTATTACCAGCTATGTAAGTAATGACGTGCCCTATCATAAAGTTACAAAAGTGTCTCTTCTGATTTTAACCTCTTGGGGATTAAAAGTTTCTTTTACGGAACTTTGACAACATCCAAGAGTTTAAACGCAGGGTTTATCGCCACCTCTTTCAACCCTAGATTCCTTATAACCTGGAAACTCTTTTATCCTTCCAACAAACGTACCAACACAACTTTCAAAATGCTGCTTGACCACAGCATCGAGCGAGAACCGGTGTGATTTGTAACCAAAAGAGGAAACTGCAGCCATTTAAGAGGATGGATCTCCATTTAATCCCTCCCAGGGCACTTCATGGGCTATGGGAGGCCGCCGTAGAATCTGTTGCCCTATAGTGTTAACAACAGCACCCTTACATATGAAGTACTGGAAACCGTCGTTTTGGAAGTGGAGGCCATCTTAACTCTAGACCATTAACACCCATCTTAACTCTAGACCATTAACACCTTAACGTTTTGACAGCGTTAACGCCGGGCCATTTTTTAATAGGCGAGCCCCTGTGCAGTGTAGCAGAACCCACCGAAACCACAAGGCAGGAGAACCTGCATATTTCACGTGAATAATCAGTTCTGACACGATGAAACAAGGAATATCTAGCCGAGCTGCAGCACAGAAACTAGTGGAAACAACGTTGCCAAAAACGTATAACCAGGTGCGATGGTGATTATCAAGAACAAACGAAAACTCCAAGACAGAAGCCGATCAGCCAACTGAAGGCGACGATCTTCAATCCAGTCCAGCAAGAAATACCAGATCCTCATACAAAATTCAGAAAGATGATCCTCCGCGGATACGAGAACAGAACGAAGGTCTTTCAAGCTCAAAAATATCGCAGGAAGCAATCGAAAGACAACTTCTGGAATTCGATGACTCTCAAAAAGACCATCACAGAGTTTCATCAAATAAACGTGGACCTCCGGGATTAGCATTTAACCCAGTACTTAAACAGCATGTTGATGCGACTACTCTTAATGATCACCAACTATCAAATGATGCAGTCGGCACTCCTAGACACCATTATCGATGCAAGTCATGGAAAATCCAACCCGCAAATATTAACGCCAGATCAATTGCGACAGCAAACGAACCTGATAAACGTTGCAATTACAAGGAAGGCGAATTGTCTATTTTTATGGAACAGGGCTCGCTGTCCTCATGCCTTTTTGTCACATCCAATGAATCGACTATGTAGGTGGATCCAATTGTCACATGTATACCATTGGATTTATGTCAAGATGACCAAAACCAACATCAACGTAGTATGCCATGTTTTCAAAAAAACTACTTAGAATAGGCCTTCTCAACATGATAATTATTATGCAAGCCAAAAACATTTATTTCAGCAACGCAAAGGCTTCTATCATCCTAGTTAGAGATATTGCTGGCATTATCGAACTAGTCCACACTTAAAACATCTAGTATCATTCACGAATTTCGCAAAATCTTATCACCAACTTTAAAGCATAAAGCCAACTTTAAAGATATCAAAAGGTTACACGATGCACAATCTAAACTTAGAATCGAAGTAAAACATCACATACATCATTACAGCAACGGATACGTTAGCCTTACCGTACCATAGAGGAGCGTTCAACGGGGGGAGGGGGGGATGTTCAGGAATAAGAGTGAATCATGGTGTATCATGTTGCACCCTCACCAGCCCAAATTAAGAAACAAGAGGCAAGCAAGAAACAAACAACAGGGAATGTGCCAACGTAGAATCTTTTTGAAGCGCAGTGGGATGTACCAGATAGTTGGAAAATAAGAAATAATTATATTAAATAAAGCCTTCGTCTTTTTACAGTCAACAAAGACTTTTCATCAAATCATTTTTACTTTCTGGTGCTGTACGAGAAGGTAATTCATTTTCAAGGACCAAAGGTACTGAACCGTTGCTTTCACTAACATCAAGTGCCCTAGAACACTTTCTTATCCAAGTAAAGGTAATGTACCTTTCCTCGGAGCCTTGATCGAGTACCACCACTCAAATATTCCGGTCGTGATATTAAATCAGGCAGTAAACTAGGAAAGATTTTAGATCCGCACAGTCCTATTTAGGTACTGGACCAAATGAGCTTTGAAACGTTCCCCAAATCTTTTAAGAATACGTTTCCAAGCAAACTGTGTCTGATGAGTACCAGAGCCGGAAAATCGTAGAGAAAGACTTCTGCTCTGGATCACCCTCCTGTTCCTCTTCTCAGCTACGATACTGCGTGTTGTATAGATTCCCTCAATTGGCCAGTGTAGAAATTAAACACTAAAATAAAAGGGATTTGGTACCGCCACAAATCCGGCACACTTCTGTTTTCTAGTATAAAAATGTCCAAACTTTAATATAGCTGTAGTTGAAAACTCTTACTCGATAGGTCAGTTGCGGTCCCAAAACAACAACAAAAAAGGACATGGAGATCTTATGGTAGTTTTTGAACACCATCGATGTTATACGGGCCGAGCCTTATCCCTTGATGGGTGCTTGACTATCTGATAACAGATTTCTCGGCCTTTGGTATGAGTGTATTGCTAGGCAGATTTGAAAGATTAACAAGCGTTCTGCCTGGAAACCACTGGTGAAGAAAGGCAGGCGGTAGTATTTTAGGATATCAAGCGAGTGGAAAAAACTGCAGCCCTTTATCTGACTCTGATTTGGATCCGTCTGTCAACGTCATTCTGCTTGTTGAATAGGAAATTTTCCCTATTTTTCTCTGCTATTGCCCCATTTCCTGTAGATAATTCGTGGCCCCTGCACTGTTCAATAGTTTTCAATGAATGTTGTTTTATTGAAGAGAGCACATCATTATTTATGTAAACCAATTTTGTTTGTGGCCTTATTTCACGTATAGCTCCACGAAAGTTTTCTGTAACTACGTAAATTGTTAGTTGATCGTTGGAATGACAATGGTCCTTAAAATTTACCTATAAAAAATTCTATCGAACAACTTAATTTATGAGATATTTCAGAAAAACTAATTTTCGTGTCCTTTGACCCTCTGTAACTTGAGTAGCCGGCCAGTTGGTTTTATGGACTTTTGAGCAATGATTTGTGACCCAAAAATAAAGAGAACCCCGCTGGAAAAGCTCCAGTCTGTTTTTTCAGATGACCATGTATAAAGTGACCCCGTGAAAAAAAACGCTCCTTGTACTCTAGCTCGAAGGGGCGCGTGGAAAGGAGTACACGATTCATGAGAAACATAACTCTTAAAACTCTATAAATCTAAATATCTCAAAAACGGTTACTCTTACAAGAAAAAAGTATACAATATCTTTTGTAGGAAATTACCTACGCTATAAATTTTATCATCATAATTTTTCTGTAAAAGTGAGCATTACTGAGATATTTATGAAAATCGCTTTTGGTGACCTTTGACTCCGCGTATAATTGTCCAAGTTTCAAAACGACATTTTCTTTACAACAATAATATCAATGGGAATACTAAAATTCAGTTTCCCTGAATTTTTCCGAAGTTGGACCTTCTTTTGTCTAATTTCCCTGGACTATTATCTAACTATCAAATTTGATCATAACGCCAATGGCAATAGCCGGCGGATAATGTGGGTATGGTGGGTAGCAGTACCCACTCGGCAAATTCTGGGTGGGTAAAATACCCACCCGGAATTTGAGAGTAACTGAGAGTGTGACATGAAGGATGCCTCTAGTTCCGACCGATATTGGCTGAATCGCACACAATAAAAGAAGACGTGATCTGCGTTATCCTAGAATACCTAGTCATTCTAGTGACAGCGTTGAGCCATAGTGCTCAAAACGTTAGAGGTATTGTCAATATCGCATACCTGCCGCCGCACTGAATTTGACTCCTCTCTAACATGTTCTGGATCATAGAGACGCATGCCTTTCTAGCTAGTATGTCTATGGGTATAATTCCCGTCCGTACATTCAAATGTAAACTGACATATAGTTACGTAAACGGAACCTATGCAAAGCGAAAGTTGGTCTATTTCCGCATTCGCCATAGTCTTAAATACCCAAACACAAGTAAAAGAGGCGGGAAACCATCCAGGGACAGCGAGGAACGACTAAGGAAAAGTACTTGCGATTTAATTGGATTTAGCTTAAGGAAATTACTAGAACTCCACTCATTAATTCGAGACAGGGTGTTATTGAGCTCAGAGACCCAGAGCTCAATCTGATGAGAAGGACACGAGATATTTAGCTGGAGGTCATCAGCATAGAGATGAAAAGAGCAGTGACGAATAACGGAAGGAAGATCATTAATATAGAGGGAGAAAAGCAAAGGACCAAGAACCGAACCCTGAGGCACACCTGCAGGTACTCTAAGGAAAGAGGATGTTACATTATTATGCCGAACACACTGAAACCTATCGGAAAGAAGAGAATAGAAAAGACGAACAGATGAAGAAGAGAAGTGATACCGTTGATTAAGTTTATATAGCAGATGCGAATGAACCACAGAGTCAAATGCTTTGGAGAAATCTAGTAGAACTAGTACTGCCATATCACCTCGATCAAGGGCAGAACGAAGATCAGTCGTTACCTTCAGTATAGCAGTTTCGCAACTATGGGATTTACGGAAACCAGATTGGAGATTTGAAAGGAAATTATAAGAATCAAGATATCGCACGACTTGAGTAAACACAATTTTCTCAAAGACTTTAGCTAGAAAAGGAAGAATACTTATAGGGCGAAAATCAGACAAATCAGCAGGAGAGGACTTTTTAGGTATGGGAGTCACTATGGCTTTTTTCCAGAGTGAAGGGACTTGGGAGGTTGTCAGGCAAAAATTAAGAATATGCGTGATGGTTTCAACAATTAAAGGGGAGAGAATCTTAAGAAAGCGAGGGGAAATTCCATCATAGCCAGCGCTGTTGGACGAAATGGAAAGCAATATTCCAAGTACTTCAATTGAATCAACACAACGAAAATCAAAACCATCAAAACGTGGAGCATTGGAGAAAGAGGAACAAGGAGAGGAAGACAGGGTAGAATTGGGAGGGGATTGAATGAAAGATGCATTGAGTGAGTTTACATCAACATTATAAGAGTTAAGCTCAGAAGAATGGATGCCTAGAGAACGGAGATTAGACCAAAATTGCTTAGTGGACAGAGATGGATCAAGTTTACGTGAGTAAAATTCACGCTTGGCCGATCTGACTTTGCTATTGATTAAATTGCGAAGATTTTTGTACTCACAAAGGTAGCTCGGGATCCTCGTTCTGCGGTAGCGTCTATACAGAAACTCACCTCTAGTTTTAGGCCTCAGTTGATTAGTTTTCGACATTTTTATATTAAAAACTTTTTTTATATAATAACCTTACAAAGACGAATCAAAGAAGTTTAAATCGAGCAAAGAAAGAACTCGCAGGTTTATTAATTATAAAATCGCCAAGAAACACTGGAAAACTTTGGAAAATTTTGAAATTAACAGGGAGCGGCCAAAAACACGTCTACTCCGAATGCATAGATAACTGTATTCGTCGCTTAGATTTTTTGGATGGCTAGTCGGAACCCAAGTACACAACTGTCTGCCAGCGAAAATTCGCACTGTAGGCACTCACGTTTCTATTTTCAACTTTAGTCTGTATGCGGCCCTCCATTTTCTGCTGTTAAGCTGAAAACAGATACATGCATGCGTACGGTGCGGACGGCCAATGAGCAATATGCGGAATGTTTTCGCTAACAGATAATTGCGTTCCTGCGTTTTATCTTGTTTTTCACAGATATCCAAAAAATCTAAACTACGAGTGCATATATTTGTAGTGTGTTTGTGCTTGTGTCTGAACACTTGAGGCTATGTCGAACTGCATTGCACTGCATTGCGAAACAGTTAAAGGGAAGCCAAATTTTGCGTTGCATGCGTTCTGTTCACGAAACTAAATCTGATATTGCATTTGAAGGCATGTACTTCTATAATATCTATTGCCGCATGCACACATGTTCCTGTCTTCCAGCTTTAGCCCTCTTGTTAAACGCTCCTGCCCACACTGGCACTGCGTGGAAGGCGAAAGATTGCAGTAGCCTCAATGCATCATTATACATTGTGATAGACAGGATATGACCCAGAACCCCACATGTTTTTCTGTACATCGTTGGGCCATCTTCCGATTCACAACGAAGTGACCTACCTTCTTTCCTTTTTAGGTTGTTACCAAACATTTAATTTTATTACCAGTTTCGAAGGAGGGGGTTTGTTTGTTTAACTGCCCATCCGATCCCAACACGATCCGCCGGCACTGCCAATGGCTACCTAAATCATACTGAAAGAACTGTTTTTTATTAAATTATCGATATCAAGTAACACCTTCTGAACTTATGAAACAATAACAATAACACAATCGCTGACAGGGGAAAGTCCTTCACATAAAAAAGTTTGTAACTAAAAAATTGTTTTATGACTACAATAATTTTTGGATCATTAAACTGCTAGTACCTTATAGAAAACTCGCTTACAACAATAAAAATCGCATAAAATCAGGACCTATATCACATTAAGGATCCGGAATAGTATTCAGAAACAACTGGCATAAATCATACCTACTGTGTATTTGCGTGTGGGCTTGTTGTTCTGATGACTTTTGCTGACCTTTGTTATAGGTATGTTTTGTTCTATGCCAATTAAAAGTCTATGAAATTCCTATGTTAATAAAAAAACATGCTCAAAATCAATTATTCCCATAAAAAATACTCTTTAATAAATTCCCAAATTTTCGTCTCTAACAATTTCTGCACTTCAATTTGTGCAAAAAAAGAATCGTTTTCAATGATTTAAAATCGTAGAACATTCGAATCTAGCAATCAGTTTAATGGCAGTGCAATTCTGGCTGAGAGCCCTTATAAATAATCGGAAATTTCCCTCGAATTGGAACAGCATAGATATTTGTAGCTGATATGGTGCTGCTCACTTTCACACTTTATATGTTTTTTTTTTTTCATTCTCCACTATAGGAAGGGAATCAGTATCGCTAATATGGGTCACCCGTTTTATATACAGTCACGCCTCATGCAAGGACAATCCCCAAAATGATTAAGTAGACCATTCCGGCAAAGCTGAAAGCCAAAGAGGGAGGACCACATGAAATATGTCATAACCCTTTCAACTTTAACTCAACAATAAATTACCAAATTTTCGGTTTCCCTTTTAGTCGGTTCCTGACGAATTTTTCTCCTTCATTTTTTCCTGTCAAGAGGGGTTTAGGACATCACTTTATCACTTGTAATTTTCTGTTTACATGACTTCTTCTTTATTTTTTTTATCTTTTCTCTCTGTTCTGTGCTCGTCCTGCTCGACTTCGTCCTTTCACACAGAGAATCCTTCCTCGGTTGTGTAAAAGGTGTGTCTGGTTATAGTCCTATGGCAAATCAGCCCCCCCAAGTAACCCGGTAGTATAGTCCTGTTGGAATACTACATACTATCTTGAAAACCCCATGTGTTTGACTTCGACCAGGAAATTGGGGACCTGTCACGGTGAGAACAGTTTACGGAAGTCTCCTCATTTATCTCAAAAAGCCCTACTCAAGGGATTTCACGACCATGTTTGGTACTTTCCACTTGTTTGTAGGATCCTTGACGTCTCCTTGAAATGGGATGTCTTAAGGACTTTTCAAATAGAATATGTGATTGGTGTACTAACACAAATTTTGCTCCATCTTCTTCTTCTTTTTATATAATATATTTTTTTTTTTATTAAAGTGTTTAGAATTTTGATTTATTGTTGGGTACCTTAATTTAGGTTAAAATGTTGTTTTATTTCGGTTAGAAGGGAAAGTGTTATCACGTCCAAAAACACAAAACTTTTTATCATATCTAGAGTAGGATCGATGGCATGGTAGTACAATTTGGCTTAAAGGGGGTGTAACAGAATGAATTGTAGTTATAATAAAAATTATAAAATAAGATTTAAATGTACAAAGGTGAGGTTTGGAGGCTTTTATGGGATGCTTGTCGTATTTTATACACTAATTTTCTTAATTAATTATTTTATTTTAGTTTTTTTCAAGTTAATTCCTGAAATGTATTTCTATTAACCAAATGCGAAACATGTTGTTATTGGTATAAGATAGACATTCTCAATCTACACTGAATAAATTTTAAGCAATACTGGCTTTAGGGGGAAGAAATAACGTTTATAAACTGCCTGTGATATAAAGAATTAAGATAGGCTGCAGAGAGAATCGGAGGTAATAGGTTTTAGTTTGCATCAAACCAAATGGTGAAACCAGGTGATTACGGCACGTATTGGTCCTTCGAGCCGGATCGAAAAGGAAAGCGGAAGTCTAGCCTGACCACGTCTCCTCTATGGGGAGTAAAGAGAACCAGTCATCTAGAAGAGAAACTGCATAGAAACTAATCAAAATAGAGTGAACGATAAAAGTACAATTAGGGCAAAAGGAACGTCTGAAGAAGTTCATCACGATTATCAGAAAGATGGAGCCTACAGGCGAACTGCTCACTATTATAAAAAACAGCAGGATTTTCAGAAGTTATTGCAGCAAATACATACAAGACAACTACTTCAAGGAAGAGGTTGGGCCTTTTCGTAAACGTCAAAGCAACAGAGCAACTGAGCAACAACGCATCGGCAACAACGCAGCGCAAACTTCTTTTCGCATACATATGCGGTACATCAATCCGTTCCTAAACACAAAGTTTTTAATAGGAGTGAAAACGAAAAATACTAAAAAATAAACATTATAAACAGCTAAAGCCAACATTTGTATTTAGTAAGGAAAACTTTCATCCACTACTTAAAAGCATACATTCGAAAATGGCTGCGCTGTTGCTCTGACTGTTGCGCAACAAATTTGAATCTTGAACGTTTCCGAACGAATGACTTTGGATTACGAACTCGTTGCTTCGTTGGAAAACATACGTATGCGTTTACGAAAAGGCCCATATACTTAGCTATTTCTTCAAGCATTATGTAGCAATAGAATCTCGGTACGAAGACGAGCATCCGATGACAGAGGAAGGGGGAAAGTTTTTTTTCCTACATATATGCTAAAACTACATGGCGCTATTGTAGACTACTTGGGACTACTATATCTGGCTGACAACCGTGAAAATTATTTAATTTTTACCTTTTCTCGTCTCCTAGGGCTAGTAAGACAGAAAGTAGTAGGACGATGTCTCTACAGACCCTTTCGGTAATACCGTACGTAATGGTGTACCTTAATTGCCACATTGCCATACTGTCGCGTCGCAAGCCTTGGATATGTTTAAAGCAAACCACCCAGGCTCACCAAAGCGATGGATGCTTTAGTTGAGCTGCTTGATTGGGCATTGTCTGTACGATCTACAGATGACTTGTTTCGCTTTAATTGCGTTCGTAAATTCTCCATTGTATCATCTATTTGGCCTAGGCTTCATAGATTTGGTAGAGTAAGAGAGCCAAAGCATTTTAAGTAATTTAGTCAATATTATGAACTTTAAAGTCACAATGCCACAATGACACTAAGGGTGTGGGATAGATAGATATCTAAAGATGAAATTCTTTAATACTTATTAAGGACATATTTATAGAAAATAGAAGAAAATGTCGTGGATTCGAAGGTTGAAAGGGAGTTTAATTCTCACCGGGCACAAAAAGTTAACAGGGATACTGCTAGAAAATCTTATAAGCATATGAGGAACATAGTTGTAGCTTTTAACCATCCCTCTCATTGAAAGCGGTGTGGAATAATTTGCACCATTTGGGTATTCACTCCAAAAAAAGAAATCACCATCCTCAACTTCTGCCCTGATACCCTAAACCAACATTTCTTATGTCACCATTAGGCGGACGCGACTAATGCCTCTTCTCCCTTAATTTGATGGCTTCAGCTTTCGTTAAGTGACTTAGTCATAACATCTCGGCCAGATCTCTAAATATGCTCATTGATTGTCTATTGCAAGCCTCAATTCGTATTTTTAACTTCTGCCTCACAGGATCTAAGTTTCCCTCATCTTGGAAGCTTGCTTTAATTATACCAATACCCTGATCTCCTGCTTGTCCTTCTGATTTTCAGCCTATCGGTATTCTTCCATTTCTAGCTAAGGTTTTTGAAGAGCTGATAGCAACTCAAATCCTTGAGATCGACTTCGATTCATAAATGTGAGTCTGTTTGGCTTTCGAAAGCACCACAGCTGGGAACCTGCGCTCCGCAAAGCTGCAACTGATATCCACGCAGTAACACATTCTAAGATTGATATGTACGCTGATGATGTGATGGCCCGATGATCAAATTCCGCTTGGAGGAGGAGCTTGCTGCTGACCTACGCCTTATTTCTTCCTGGTGGACCTTAAACTTGCTTCAACTCAATCCTTCCAATTCCCATTGCATCTTTTTCTTTTTCTTAATTTCTTTACTTCTTGTTATCTTCTATGTTCCCCAAATTTTTAATTAATGAATTTTAATATAAGATTTTAATCTTTGTACATGTACCAAAAATTAAAATAAATAAATAAATAACGATTATTTGAATCTAAAGGTGCTTAAAGAAGGATGATGTACTATTGGACTTTTTTCAAAAAAGCTACGTCATTCCTAATACCACCTCTATGTATATTTCTTTTCTTAGGCCGACCTGGTCTCCGTTTTCCAGGCGGTAGCAGGTAGCACTATCTTTGTCGGGTTCTATTCCCCACCTCGTGGGACATAACGAGTCCATCGTAGTCTGTTTATTTTGATCACTTTAACAGTGTTTGGAATTTTACTGATTTCACACAACTCTGAGTTGTATCTTCTCCTCCAAACGCTATCAACCTGTATTCCTTTGTAGATCCAACGAAGGATTTTCCTTTCAAATAGCTGGCCTGTTGTGGATCTTCCTCGACGAAAACCACATTGATACTCTTTTAATATTCTTTCCACGTATGGTTGCAGTCTATTACAGAGAACACATGAAAATACTTTATATGTTGTGTTCAATAGCGTTATTCCTCCATAGTTGCTGCGAGATAGAGGGTCTCCTGTTTTTCGTCAGGTTACTTCATGCAGTTTTTGGATAGTTTCCTCACCAGCTTGCCTAATGAGTTCATCAAGTATGCTGTCAGACCCTGATGCCTTATTATTTTTTAATTCTCACAATGCTTAGCGTACTTCTTCTATGGTAGGGGCTGCTGTGCTGTAATTCTCATCGTCCGCAATGATGTTCTGTACATTTCCGACACTAATGTACCCGTGCTCTGGGCTCATTAGTAGTAGTTACTCGAAATGCTCTGCCCATCTAGCCAATGTTTCGTCCTTATTACTTAACATCTCCTAGCTTTTATCCTTACACATTGTCACTCTTGGCTTAAATTCTTTCCGTTGAGGGGATAGCCCAATTTCATTTGTAATAAGTTTGTCTCATAGGGCCTTTATGAGAAACTGACAAGGCATACCTCAATTCAGTATTGCATATTTTTCTTTGTGTGGTGACCATGAGAAGTCTAAAGTGAAAGTGGTTCATCTGTCACATTGGGCTCACACGCTGAATGATGCATACGCCGCTTAAATGCTAGTCGGGTTGTTATCGGTAGTCTTCTCGAAGCTAATCAGATATCCCTATCTAAATTGTAACACACTGAATTTGAAGTAGCTGCCCTTTCCTGTATTAAAGACTATACGTTAGATATAAACCTCTCTGTACTCTAAATTAACCTGTTTCGCGGGTGTCTCCAGCCAGATAAGGAGTTTCCACCAGCTGGATTTAGAGAAAATACTAAATGTTGAGGAAGTTCGTTCTAGCTCTATTACTAAAGTAATATATAGAATTCTATCCTAACAAGTCCTTAGCTAATGTTTAATACTAACATGCAATTAAAACTAACTTTTAATCTAATAAGAGAGATCAGATACGCACCTCCGTGAAGGTATCTTCCAGCCATCAGTACAAATTGGTTGCAATGGAGGCGCCTTTCTCTCTCGGAGATTCGTATGCAGAATTTCAGAATATCCTGACATCCCTGCATTCATCATCCCTTAAGACATTACAATTTCAATACAGCTGACATATAGTCGCTTAAGTTCTAACACCACGTAAGTCAAAAATAGCGACTTTACAGGAAGGAGTGAAAAAACTGCACAATTTTACATGGATAATAATTGCAATACCATTTTATAATGTGTGTTGTACACACTAAACTTATATTGGACGTTGCTTGTTTCTGATTGGCGTGAAACAACGCCTGTTTTGTAGTAAACGGCATCAAAATGTCAAACACGCCAAAAAAGGTCGTAGAACTTAAACGACGATATGCAAGCAGCTTACATACAGCTCGTCTAGCAACACAAAGATGGTTCGATCGTGTCTGCTCTGTGTATATATTCAACAAAATTCTAACTTCTGCAAAGCTTTGGCTGCAGAAGCATGGTTCCTCTTGTATGAGTGGCCATAGGCGAGAACTTAACACCAAAGCTCTTTCTGGAAGCATGATTCGTCTTCTATAATGGGGCAAAAATGACTATTATAATTGCTTTTGCCCTTTTTTCCAGCAAAATACGACTTCCTTCCAGGGTTTATCTTCAGGACTCGCGACGTGTACAGGTATCTCAAAGAATTCGATGCCAACAAAACCACTAGACCCGATAATATACCCCTCGTCGTCTTAAAACAATGCGCCTCATTTTTGGCTAAACCTCTGCGCAAACTTTTTGCCCTATCATACTCCTCCGCAGTTTACCCAGACTCTTGGAAACTAGCCCATGCTCCAACAACCGCCCAATAGCAATTACTTCTATTCTCTCCAAAACCATGGAGACGATAATCAAGAAAAAGCTTATGGGATATCTAAAATCCAACCGGCTTACAAACGACAAACAGTACATCTTCCGACAAAAAAGATCCACTGGAGATCTTTTAGTTTGCCTTACAGAACACCTCCACCGAAGTTTACATCGATTGGTTGCTCTAGATATTTCTAAAGCTTTTGATAGAGTATGGCACTCAGCCCTGCAAGCCAAACTTAAAACTATTGGTGTTGACCCACTTCTACAGAATTTTAATTGAGAGTTTCCTTTCTGACCGTTCAATCAAAGTACACTGATAAAAAAAAATTCTTAGCTTAAGAGACTTTTTTTGAACCAAGCAAATAATCAGGCCTATTCTGAACTTCGCTGGGATTTTCATACATTGGCAGCATACGATTGTAAGAAAAATCCAGCGGAATCGATTCCGGCGGAGTTCAGAATAGGCCTGAATGTTTTGGATATAACGAAAACAAAATTGTCTTCGGATAAGCAATACTCATAGTCTTGGTTTTATTGTCTTGGATGAAGGCAAAAGTTGACTAGAAGTAAGAAAAAAAATTTGTTGGTTTGAGATACTCATTTTTTTAATTTAAGCAACTAAACTTCTTAGTCAAAGAATATCAAATTCTTGAAGCAAGCAAATTAATTTTCTTGACGGCTGTTTTGAAAAAGAACCTATATTTTTTCTAATGATCAAGTGTCAAATTAACTTCAATATTTCCACGTAATAAAATAGTGAATTGCCTCAATAAATATTCTCGAATTAAAACTTTATATTTAGTTTCTTGAGTAAAAAATTAAAAAATCTTATTTCGAAAAAGACATATCTCGGTCGAAAAATATAAGTATTGAGCGAAGAAATACAATTGCTTGGCTCAAGAATTTCTAGTGTCTTATTAGACACATTCCTCTTATGTTAAGAATGAAAAACTTTTCTACTCAAGAAAACGAAACGAAGACTATAGAATTGCTGGAATCAAGACAATTTTTCTAACAGTGTAGTATTGGATGGCATCAAATCCGAACCCCACCCGATCTCTGCGGGGGGGGGTCCCCCAGGGAGCAATTTTATCTCCTGCTTTATTACTTATCTTTATAAATGACCTACTTTCAATCTCCTCCAACCCCCTTCATAGTTTCGCTGACGACTGTACTCTTACGGCTTCGATAAAGCAAGTCAAGCCTGCACCAGATCCGGTCTTGATGATCGTGAGCGAATGTCTAGCTCCATAAATAAAGACACTAAACTCATTCTAGGTTGGGGAAGGAAGAATTGTGTCGAATTCAACCCCACCAAAACAAAGTACTGTCTTATCTCCAATAAAAAGTGCAACCGCTCTCTATCCGTGTTAGTGGATCGTATTGAACTAATGGCCGACCCATCCCTTAACATCTTAGGCGTAACTTTAACCAAAGACTTGCGTTGGAATGACCACATATTCCAAATCGCCAATCAAGCATCTCAGTGCTTGGGATTTTTCAAGAGATGCAAGTTCCTCCTCCAGCCATCGGCCCGTTCTGTAATATACAAGTCCTACATTCGGCCGCTTCTCGAATACAACTCTCTCATTTGTGGGCGGCACTCCGAAAACCACCTTGGCGTGATTAGATAAAGTACGAAAAATAATAATAATAATAATAATAATAATTTATTTTTGGACAGTACACAAGATTCACATCTTTTAGAGTACATACAGAAATTACAACAACAGAAAGGATTTACAAAGGAAAAAACTTAAAATTAGATTTAAAAATTACAATTAAATTAAATTACAATTACATTAAAACTAAAATTAAAATAAAATTAAAGCAAAAATAAAAGAAGAAGAAAATTAAGAATGAAATACAGAATTAATTAAAAAGAATGAAGTAGGAAAGTGAAGAAAGGGAGATAAAGAAAGCTAGTGAGACGAAGAAGATAGAAAAATAGATGCATGTTTTTTGAATACTGTGGCCGTGCTCATCCTCTGAATGTGACTAGGAAGATTATTCCAGATTCTAAGAGTATATACAAAGAAGGAACGACTACCAATTAGGGAAGTGTGGGCAGGAATTAGGAATTTTATGGATCTCAAGGATTGCAGAGGAACAAGGAAGTTAGCAAGGTAGCAGGGACTTTTGGAATAAAAGACCTTATGCAAGAGAAGTAGAGCCATGAGATCAAGGAATTTAAAGAGGTCACAACCCAGTAGGGAATTTTGGACACCCGACACATGATCAGACCTTCTCATATGAAAAATGAACCTAATGCAATCATTAAATGCCACTTTAAGACGCTGACGGCAGGATGAGTCGAAGGAAATATACACCAACGAGCCATACAGAAAATGGGGAACAACAAGTGATTTGATGAGTTTAGCTCGAATAGACGAAGATAACAGACTTCCATGTAGCCGCAATTTACGAAGAGTGCCATAGATTTTAGAGAGCATCAACGAGACATGATTACAGCAGGAAAGTTTGGAATTGACAACAATACCCAGGTTTTTGGCACATTCAACAATTGGTAGAGAAACATTATCAAGTAAAATAGGCGGGAAACCATCCAGGGACAGCGAGCAGCGACTAAGGAAAAGTACTTGTGATTTAATGGGATTTAGTTTAAGGAAATTACTAGAACTCCACTCATTAATTTGAGATAGGGTTCTATTGAGTTTAGAGATACAGTACTCAATCTGATGAGGAGGACACGAGATATATAGCCGAAGGTCATCAGCATAGAGATGAAAAGAGCAATGACGGATAACGGATGGAAGATCATTAATATAAAGGGAGAAAAACAAAGGACCAAGAACCGAACCCTGAGGCACACCTGCAGGTACTCTAAGGAAAGAGGATACCACATTATTGTGCCGAACACACTGAAGCCTATTAGAGAGAAGAGAAGAAAAAAGACGAACAGAAGAAGAAGAGAAGTGATACCGTTGACTAAGTTTATGAAGGAGATGCGTGTGAACCACAGAGTCAAACGCCTTGGAAAAATCAAGAAGAACTAGTACTGCAATATCACCTCGATCAAGAGCGGAACGAAGATCAGTCGTTACCTTCAGTATAGCAGTTTCACAACTGTGGAATTTACGGAAGCCAGATTGGAGATTAGAAACGAAATTATTAGAATCAAGATATCGAATGACTTGAGTGAATACAATTTTCTCAAAGACTTTAGCTAAAAAGGGAAGAATACTAATAGTTCGAAAACCAGACAAATCAGCAGGGAAGGGCTTTTTAGGTACAGGAGTCACTAAGGCTTTATTCCATAGTAAAGGGACTTGGGAGGTTGTCAGGGAATAATTAAGAATATGCGTGATAATTTCAACAATTAAAGGGGAGAGAATCTTAAGAAAGCGAGGAGAAATTCCATCATAGCCAATGCTGTTGGACGAAATGGAAAGCAGTATTCCAAGTACTTCACGTGAGTCAACACAACGAAAATTAAAACCATCAAAACATAGAGCATTGGAGAAAGGGGAACAAGAAGAGCAAGACAATGAGGAATTGGGAGGGGATTGAATGAAGGATGCATTGAGTGAGTTTACATCTACATCATAAGAGTTAAGCTCAGAGGAATGAATGCCTAGAGAACGGAGATTAGACCAAAGTTGCTTAGTGGACAGGGCAGGATCAAGTTTCCGGGAGTAAAATTCACGCTTGGCCGATTTGACTTTGTTATTGATTAAATTGCCAAGATTTCTGTATTCACGAAGGTAGCTCAGGATCCTCGTTCTGCGATAATGTCTATACAAGAACTCACGCTCAACAATCAAGTTGCGAATTTCGTAAGAAAACCAAGGACAAGATGGAGTTTTACAACGTCTTCTTGTAACTAAAGGGACATATTGATTAAATAGAGACTGAGTGAAAGAATTAAACAAATCGACTTTGGTGTCTACGCAGGTTGTATTATAGATATCAGCCCAAGGAATAGACGAAGAAGCTTCAGAAAGGCGAGTAAAATTGATGTTATTGAAGTCACGATACGAAGAAAAGGCAGGCAAGGAGGAGGAAGGGTAAAAAGTAAAACGAAGCGAGAGGAAGAGAATATCGTGATCAAAGAAGCTGGGGGGAGAAATTTGGTTATGTTTTAACACTGAGTTGGTGGAGGTAGCAGTGAGTACATCAAGGAGCGATGGATTACGGCAGTTTAAAAATGTGGGCAGTTGATTTAGAATACGTAGATCCAATGACCCCAAGAAGTACTTGAGTGTATTCGCACGTTCATTAGCCTTCAGTAAATCAACATTAAAGTCACCAGCAGCAATTATATTATCGTAATGACGGGAAAGCCTAGAGACAAGATCAAAAAAGTTACCAGCAACATCAGGAGTAAACACATTAGGTGGACAGTAGACACTTATAATAACACATTTGTCATGGGATGATTTTATTTCTACTGCGATAAATTCAAATTGTGAGCCAGTGGACTGGCCCACTACTTTTGAGGAGAGAGAGGAGGTGACATAAATAGCAACACCACCCCCAGTACGACCCAAGCGATCATTTCGATGCAAAGAAAAAGTAGGCAAGGAGACATAAGAAGTTGGGATTTCTGGTTTAAGCCACGTTCATTGACTACTTTTTCATTGACTACAATAACATGCAATTTAGTGTTATCAAAAATGTATCTCAGTTCATCTATTTTATTCCTCAAACTTCTTGCATTGAAGGTACATATATTCAGCCCTGAGGAGGAGGAGCAAAGAAAAAGAAGGGCCTTCAAACTTATCGGTGACGACGCCGTTTGCTCCACCATCGACCCCTTGAGCAACCGTAGGAATGTAGCAGCACTGGCAAAATTATATCGCTACTATCAATCACTATTCCTCCGAAATAAACGCTCACCTGCCTCCACGGCAATCATATGCCCGCAACACCAGATTGGCCCACTCGTCTCATTCCTTCCACCTGGAAATCCCCCGTTCACGCACTCAACAAACTAGTAATTCATTTCTAAATAGAACAACTCGACTGTGGAACAGCCTTTCGCAGTCAGTATTTCCGAACTCCTACAACATCCAAGCGTTCAAATGCAGGGCTCACCGCCATCTTCTTCAACACCCTCCCGAACCCTCATAACCCTTAACCTATTTCCCTCCTGTACTAAGCTTACTGCTAGACATTGCACCATGACGTGACAAACGGCATAACGGACTAGTAGTACAAAGGGTGACTCCTGAGCCTAGAACTGCCTCATAAAAATAAAAATTTCTTTAATTTTTTATTTCCAACCAATTTATTTATCATACTAGTATGTATTTAAAAATGTTTATTCATTTATTCTTTCGATTGTTATTTCTTCTGATTGTTATTTCAAATTGCCCGCTAAAGACCCTAAAAAGCGCTTACAAACTCGAGCTTGTTTATATAAACAAAAACGATCCAGTGTTTTTAACATCACAAAACCATTTGGTGCTTGGTCGTTTTGCAAAACACATTTGGTCGGTTTTCTTGATAAAAAAAGAACGTTTTCCTCACTCGATGGGAAAGGTAGGGACCTTTCCCACTCGTTAGGAAAAATATCGTACCCAACTAGTGGGGCGAGGTAGAGGACTTTAAGAGAGATTAATTTTGCAATTATTAGAAAAAGGGGGCCCCAAAATTTGAATGGCCTAGGGCCCCCATTTGGCTTAATGCGGCACTGCTTCCAACTACCCACAGCACTGGTATGCACTGAACAGTCATTTCTGGTGAAGTATAATCAATCGCTTTATGTTATTACATCCTAAAAGAGCTGTCGTAATGCAAATGAATATATTTAAAATCGAGTTATTATACTGCAAATAATTTCAAAATAAAACCAATTAATTTTGTGAAGGGTTTCTGAATATGCTGAATTTTTTTTTAATCATATACAGTTAGATGAATGAAACAGTGTTTAACAAGTTGTGAGTATGTAATATTGACATAAAGCAAATCAGCGATAATAAATGAATTTTACGAAATCTATTGAAAACATAATATTCTGTTCGGCATAGGCAGCATGATTGGTTACAACCTTTCAAACAATCGAAATAATAATGTTCACCGACCTCCATATACAACAACAGGTTCAAGGGTATCCGATTTCCATAGTTAAACAAATACCCATGCTATAAACAAAATAATAAATAAAAATTATGATCATTAACTTCAGTTCTGAATTACAACTACACAAATTAATCACAAATAACATTAGATATGACCCATAAAACTATTTTTTATCCAAAAGCAAAAAAATACGAGCAGAGACTGACAATACACGTCCTCCTTTATGCTACTATAGGGACGGATTTTGAGCATGGCAGACGTAGAATATCAACGTGGCTATATTCCACGGAAATAATGTCACCCACCTTAATGAATTATGTCCTCCACAACAGCCATAAACCAGGCAATCGCTTGTCTTCCTTTAGCGTTTTTATAGCCTTATTGGTTAATTCCTACACGGGGTAACATTGGCTTCACCAATTTCACCTAACCCATAAAAGGTTTACGACTAAGCCATGCACAGCCAAAAAATGTGCACTTAAACCGCTTTTATTGCCATCCGGGATATATATGAGCCGGCAGTAAACATAATGCAGAAAGCCAACAATTACGTATGTGCTATGTACATCCTTGTGATTAGTGTTTTAAATGCATATCGTTTAGCCATAAAATGGGGCATATTTTTCTAGTGACACTTGAAGGAAACTTTTGCACCCTTCTGCAAAAAAGACCCCCAGTATCGGGGTCAACGTTATATAATATATATACGTATACAATATTTTTTTTCATCCCCAGAATGTAACAGAAGACAATTAAGAAACTAGAACTGAGGAGAATTTCACTTGAAAAAAGTGTGAACAAGTCCTTTCTTGAATAAAAGGAGAAATAAGATCCTTTAGACTCTTACGCTAAATGCAGATTACACGAAAGAGGATAATGAGCTCAGATTACATTCATTGCTCCTTTTTCTACTCTTTGGCAAAGTGTCGCGTGCTCATTAAAATTTACTGAGCGCAACAAATGGCTCTGCTTACACGTTTTGCTGCTTCTGAAGAGGAGTCCTTTTGCCGCGCGCTTTGGTGAAAAGACCTCTTAATTCTGACTAGCGTTCAAGTGGGAAATGAGGTCTATTTAGTTGGGATTTCCTTGGTAATTACGAAGAAATTGAGTTTTCAGTTCATGGTAAGGATACAAACTGAGCTTAAGTAATTGAAATAAAAAAATATATATATATTTACGTATTCATGCAATTTTGCCAGGGATGAGTGACATAATTTTCAGGTAAATTAAGTTTTCGCGATATAAAATGTAAAAAAAGAGGCATTTAACTATGAACTAATGGTAAACGAACAGAAGAAATCTAGTTACTCATCAAAATCTGTTTTGTCACAATTTCAAAGTAGGAGCTATCAAGTGCAATAGAATAGGAATATGATATGTATCTATTACCTAGTTTAGGCGTAAGTCGAATTTCGGCTTCCCAGTAGGAATTCTAGGAAAGCCTTACCGATGGAGCACTGATATAAGTAGTCATCTGGTAAGTGGTAATAATAATAATAATAATAATAATAATAATAAAATTTATTGGTAGAGTACAAAGATTACACATCTTAACTGTACATAAAAAAAGAGGAAATAAAAAATATTTGAACAATTGCTAAAATAGAAAAGAATGATAGCAGAAGATAAGAGAGAGAGAAGGAGAAAGAGTGAAAAGAAAGAAAGATAGAATCAACTAAAGTGGTCTTTTAAAAGCTTGCTGAAAGTTCGGCTAGATGTCGCGCTCCGAATACCACAGGGCAAAGCATTCCATTTACGCGCAACTTGGACAAAATAAGAACGATCACCAAATGACGAGTTACACCTAGGAATCAATAATGTTACCTGCCTATTGGATTGTAAGTAACGTAGTTTCTCAAACAAATAACGTGGACACATTTTATTCATAAGCTTAAAGATAAATTTTAATTCGTGGTACGAGCGATAGTTTGCAAAAGTAAGACCCAATAAGCTGGATGCATATGGTGTAATATGATCATGCCGTCTTAGCCTATAGACGAAGCGAAGACAATCGTTAAATGCAACTTCCATTTTTCTCATACACACTGAATCAAGTTTCGGGAAAATTAGACTACCATACCTCAGGTGAGGCATGATTAGAGCAATCACAAGCATTTTACGCATATCAGGTGTGAGAAGGCTAGAGTTTACCCATAATTGACGTAAGCATCCATAGACTTTTTGAAGAACTCTGCTCGTATGACTACAACAACTAAATTTAGAATTAAACACAACACCTAGGTTTCTGACTGAGTCAACATAAGGCAAAATGACATCATTTATTAAAATTGGTGCGAGTGTGCTTAATACAAAGGGAGTCTTACTAACCACCAGACATGAAGATTTCCTAGGATTTAGGGGCAGTTTATTATTAACAGTCCAATCATAAATACTCCTCAAATCATCGTTAAGTCTACGAATACACTCAGCGGTTGAATCTATGGGCATACTTATGTAGATTTGCACATCATCAGCATATAAGTGTATAGATGTGCTTTTAATTACAACAGGAAGGTCATTAATGTAAATGCTAAATAGCAAGGGACCTAAAATAGAGCCTTGTGGCACTCCACAGCGTAGAAGTATGGGCTCGGAGAATTTATCCTGGATTTTAACTCTTTGAGAACGATCACACAAGTAGCTTTGAATCAATTTCACAGCAGTGGAACCAAGACCGAAATTACTACCTAATTTCTGTAAGAGCTTTACATGATCAACCGAATCAAATGCTTTCGAGAAGTCGAGTAAAGTCAAGAAAGTTACTTTACGGTTGTCCAAAGCATCATAGATATCAGAAGAGACTTTTAGTAGTGCAGTTTCACAACTATGTCCAGTTCTAAAGCCAGATTGCCATTCAGAAAGAAGACAGTTTTCTTCAATATACGAAATAAGTTGCTTAAAAATTACTTTTTCAAATACTTTCGACAAAAAACATAGAAGACTAATTGGACGGAAATCAGAGGGTTGCAAAGGGGAAATTGTTTTTGGAATAGGTACCACCAACGCTAGCTTCCATTGTGTTGGAAATTGGGAACACGTAAGACAGTAGTTGAAGATATGCGTGAGCACATTTGATACAAACGGTGCGATGATTTTTAAAAACTTAGGTGGAAAATCATCAGAGCCAACCGCCTCGGATTTTATTGAGTATAGTGTAGAAAGAAGTTCATCCTCGCCAATGCAGCGAAATACAAAGCCATCAGAAGTATAATTTAAGTTGAAAGAAGGAAAATTACAGACTGCATCGGAGGTGGAAGAAAAGAATGTATTCAGGACATCAGGATCTAACTCTGCTTTTAGGTAATTTTGACCAACAGCTCCAAGATTACGGAGATTACTCCATAGCCTCTTGGGAGGCAAACTTATATCCAGCAGGTTACTAAAATAGGAGCGTTTAGCTGAACGAATTAACGATACTGTCCTATTGCGTGCTCGTTTGTACAACCTGCGCACATCCTCATTACGCGTTTTTTTATACCGATGATACAAGAAGTCTCTTTCAGCTATTGAAATATGCACTTCACGCGTGAACCAAGGACACCGTCGTGGATAAACCCTTATTAACCTTAGAGGAACAAACATTTCATATAAAGGTCTAATAGAGTCATAAAACGCTTGAAGTTTCTCATTTATATTATAGCTTGAGTAAACAGGATCCCAAGATAACTCTCGACACGCAAACTCAAGTTGCTGCAAATTGATGCGTTTGAAGTCACGAAATGAAATCGTCTGAAACTGAGAAACAGGCCGAAGGGGTATTTTATAGGCTAAAAATAGAAAGTCATGATCAAAATTACTAGGCGGGCTAATTTGGTTATGAAACAAGATTTTCTGAATGTCATCAACCAGAAAATAATCCAATTGTGATGGAACCATTGCATTAAAGTACGTAGGTAAGCTATTGACGATTCCCAAATTAAGCAGTTGGCAAAGATAATTAAAATTGCTTAGAGAGGTACTTGGTTTTAAAGCATCAATATTAAAATCACCACAGGTAATGACGTGGCGGTACTTTCTGATGAGCGTTGAAAGGGCGATATTGAGCTCGTTAACGTTATCAAGGTTAAAAATACTAGGTGGACGGTAAATACCAATTACAATTGCCTTTTCTACACCAGTATTTAATTCGACAGCCAAGTATTGGGCATTTTGACAGCACGTGGCAGAGATTATAACTGAAGATCTTATGCTATGATGAACGTAAATTGCAACGCCACCACCTGTACGCCCTACACGATCATTCCTAAATATGTTGTAGCCAGGAATAGTTACAAGCTTAGAGTTGATACTGTCATTGAGCCAGGTTTCACAGACAACAATGACATGGACACAAGTATTGCAAAATAAGTCATGCAACATATCACTCTTGCTTCTAAGGCTTCTTGCATTTATACAGACAACATTGAGACCATCTGCACGCGAAGTAAATATCTTAAAGATCGTTCTTATCTTGTCCAGTGGGGAGACACTAGCCACCATCATATACGAAGAGCAAGCATCCACACCGAACGACCAGCAAGGTCCCAGTCGGGAAAGGAAGAACTTCTTCATTAATGCTGAATGCCTGATTTTGTAATTGGTATACACTACCAGCTGGATTATTTTGTTAATTACAATTAACATAGAAATGTCATAGCCATGGAAGGCCTTACATAGGTCATTACTGGTAAAAAGGAGAAAGAATCAAAAGAAATGTAATAGAGCTATTACTCTTTGCATTACCAGGTAAGATTACTACATTAATGATGAAGATATGATTAGGTAAATTGCAAAAGAATGAATAGAGATGTATTAGAGCTATTACTTTTTGCATTACCAGGTAATATTACTACATTAAAGACGAAGATATGATTAGGTAAATACTGCCCATTACCAGTGGCATTACTTTTTAGCTTTTTCAAAGAAAAAGCTTAAAGGTGGATTTACATATCCCACGTTGTTCTGTCGCGCCGCTCTTTTTTAAGATTTCAAGCACTCAGAAACAATTTCTGCGACATCGAATTGCTTCTGATTGGTTGAGAGGGATGTGACAGAAAAACGTCGGAAAGGTAAATTTATAGCTTAAGGCTCTGTCCGTCCGTCTATGACAGACATGTGCGACAAAATATGTACCGGAAACAAAGTTAACGCTAAAAAAGTGAATTATACTGAAGCACGTAGTCTCCAAAACCACTAGAGCTACGTGAGTAATGTGTCAAATTGAAGGTTTCGATGAAGAGCACGGGAAATTGCAACCTTAAAGAAAGTTAACGGTAAGCAAGTGGTAACATAAAATTTGTAAAGATAAAATACTTTGGACAAAAACGATGTTCAGGTTCATAATAAAGTCAATTGTTTAGTCAAATACTTCGGTTTAATTTAAATAAACATAATTCAATTCAATATTAAAAAACAAACAATTCTATAAAAATAAAAACAATTCTATAAAAATAAAAACAATTCTATAAAAATAAAAAGAGTTCTATAAAAATAAAAACAATTCCATATCATAATAACTGCTGCTATGGCTTATTGTTGATTTCTCCGCTTTTTTTCCAAGCAATCGTTTTTGTGAATGCGGTTTTTGTATATTTTGAAACATCGTTTGATGTCAGTTATAATTTCATCTTCGCTGCTTGTCTCTGATAGAGCCTCTTAAAATTTAAATTATTAGTAAAGGTAATTGTTTTTGAATTGGGAACTTACTCAATAAAATTGCATGAATCTTGAGTCCTTTAAAGGCTTTTTTGTGTTGCACGCCATCGTAATTGTAAGCCGAAATGATATTATTCCCAAAAAGACTGGAGAATCTATTTTTCAAATTAGATGGCAAAACTATTTGCTGAACAGCTGCTAACTGTAAATACATTAAATATGTACATATATTTTACGTACAAAAGTAATATTTAAATAAAACTTACAATATCATCCTCCCTCTCCCCTATTTCATTTTCTATATTTTGTAGTTCTTTTTCTGTCTTTATTGGAAATTTGGAGATATCAGCTTTTTTAGGAGTCATTTTCTTAAGTAAGTCTTTCAAATATACATTGTTTTCAGCGAAGACCTTCATCATATTCTCATTTTGAGATTTTAGTTGCGAAATTTGTGATCTCAGTTCATTTAATTCTGATTTCAGTTCGACCCAAGTCGGAAAGTATTGCTCTATGAAAAAATAATTACATTTTTCCAATATTTTATGTGAAATGTGTTTGCAGTGGCGGCCTTAGAGTTGTGCTTAACAAAATTGATATGTGCCAATCAAAATTTATTAATTTGTAAAATTTGGCAGAAGGATTTTTACAATCGATCCGGAAGAGGGAAAAGAAAAGAACACATACATATGTGTAAAAGAATGCACATATTAATTTTGGCAGAGGACACTATAATAAATAGGCTTGAATATGGTTGCCACCTCACTTTCCGTGACATGTCAGCTTATGGCTGAATTGCGTGCTTTGCTTCGTATATGAAAATATCTTCGTTATTCAGGTAGTCTCGTCGTGAAGTGTAACGCGACACCCAAAATCAAACCCAATAAAAAGGAACGAAAATGTACTCCCTAAGACGACCACGGTATATTAAATTAAAAAGTAATACCCCCAAAAATAGCCCCAGCACCAATGGCAGCGTTAATTCGCCTTAAAGCCCCTCTCGGAGGCACATTTTCATCAGCCATGGCTTCACCTAAAATTAAAAATTAATACATTATGAATTAAAGCCATATAGTATTTATTACGTCAAATGTAGTAATGCAGAATTGGAATAAATATAAAGCCAGTATCATCGGGTAAGTACATAAATTTTAAAAAAATATCTTCGACACGGAATTTCTCTGCACTGTCAGATAGGCTTCCATCCCACTGGAATATTCCTAACGATGTTGAAAGAATTGGTTCTTTGAAATAGTCTACTATGTTTTGCACTCGTCTTCCAATTACATACTTATTGTTAGATTCATTTTTTGAAAATCTTACAATTTTTATCGGGATGAAAGGTTGAACACAACAGAAGTTATCTGGCTGTGACGAACTTAAATATCCTAATTGAAAATTCATACATTTTTTTCTGAAATAATACTTTTCTTTCTGTATGATTAAGTTTTGTGAAAAGTACTTCTTAAAAACTTGTTGTAATATTTTTGAGGGTTTACGGATATTTCTTTTTATCTCCTGCATAAAATTTTCATATGGGTAAGCCGCAAAGGAATTTATGTATCCTGTTTCTATTACACATTGGACTATGTGCAGTAAATTATGCACATTATATGTGACACTGTTCTCACCGTATAGTAAAGGAAAGCATTTTACAAATTCTTGTATCATCTCATTTGCAGTAGCAATATTAACTCCATAATTTTTAGGACAGCTTAAAATGCGATAGGAGCAAGATAAAAGTAGGAAATGATAATAAATATCTGTAGGAAGTTCTTTCAAAATTAACATTCCTGTATACAGAACGATTTGTCTGAATTCAGTTGCTTTGAATCTCAAAATTTCGTCAAAGGATCTAGGTTTTCTACTAAATTCTCTAGGTATGAAAGGCGCCAAAGAAACCAATTTTGTTGACAATAACTCCTTTTGTAGATCACTTAACTTTTGTGTTGTTTTCCCATTCACAATTGAAAGTAACATCTTTTTAGTTATTCCCAAATCAATTAAGTGCATCGGATCTAAAGGAAATTGGGTCACCATGTTAACATTTATCCTAGTTTCTAATGCAGTTTTTTCATTCCTATAGTAAATGGCATGATAATTTAAATCTCTTCGACTTGAAAAACTTTCCCCAGTGCGTAATTCTGCAATTTCTGTACTGTAAGTGACCACTCTATTTATGCTTTTTCCTATTTGTCTGCATTTACTACAACCATGTAATGAATTGTGACCCAATGTGCCTGTTACAAAAGAACGCGCAGGGGCATCACAAGTAAATGCTCTCAATCTAAATTTAATATTCTTGTTTTGTATATTAATTCCATCTCTTGTTAATTTCTTTGCTTCATTTATAAAATCATGTAAGTAGGTATCAACGCTTACAGGTTTTTTTTGACCTAAATAGGTACCTATTAATATTACTTTAATTCCTGTTATATTAACTACCTTGCCTAATATGGGCCACAATGACTTTCCACTACTTTTGAAAAGTGGCAACCCATCGATACCTACATCAAGAATAACCTCTTCATATTCCTGTATAATATTTGAAATTTTCAGCAGGTGCTTTTCGATTCCAAAATGGCAGTACTCTCCCGGGTTTACCGTTCTAACAATAACTTTTTCTCGATTTCTGTATGTCAAAGTCTCCATAGTTTTAGGTAATTTTAGTCCTTCAGATCTTAAGATATCAAGCAGTGCTTCACACAATTCTCGAGTTGGTTTATACCGTAAACACCATTCTCTAAGTTTTTCTTTTAAGGTGTTACTAGTCTTTTCTACGTTTTCAATATTTTCATTTTCTACGTATTCTGTATCTTCTTGATGAATGGTACTTTCTTGCTGGCGCAACCCTTCGTAAACGTAATCGATAGTTTCTTCTTCACCGAGGTTCATGTCATTGTTACTTCGTGTTTCTACATTTCCTGCATTTAATCTATTTACAATTTCTTCCTTTTCTTTTTTTATTTTTCGGTAAAGAGTTCTATTCATACTTAAATTATTATTATATAAATTAATTTCAGGAGAATGATTTTTCTTGCGATATTCAGAAAATAGAGTAATAAAGAAATTGGAAACTACCGAAAAGTGCCAATTTTTTTAGCGAAAGATCCTGCAAAGAACAGAATGGAATCATTTATGAGCAAGCTCACTTTTATCGGCTCTAAACGGTATTGTAAAAATATTGCATTTGCAGTTATATTTCTTACTTTAATGTAATTTAATTTATATAAAATTTCATTGCGGCATGCAGGGCGGGACCACTTTTTGGAAAATTTGTCAAAAGAAATATTTTTAATAATAGTCCATTGATTATGTCATATAGAAAGGAACTAAAACTTTCACGAGTTTTTATTGCAGGAATCGGTCAATGGTTCCTTTGAGAAGAAAAAACCGCGGAGTGCTATTAAATTAGAAGGTGGAAATTGTTGTGCCAGAAAAAGCTATGTTAGAGTGGCCATATTGCGGTCAATTTTTAACCAAAAAAAATCCCACCATTTTATAACAAATTTTGTCTACTTTGTTTTTTATAAAGCAATGCCTACCTATCTTATCTCTGACCCAAAAAAAGTTATAAGCAAAAAAGTAAAAAAAAAAATCTACAAAAAAAATATACATATAAAGTTTATCGAAATTTTTCTTCGTTTGCAAGCAAGATATATTGAAAAAACGAAAAGGGTCCATTTTGACCCCTATCCTCGATTTCCACCCTCTAATTTAATTGCATTCCGCGGTTTTTTTTTCATCTCAAAGGACCCATTGACCGATTCCTGCAATAAAACTCCGTGAACGTCTTAGTTCCTTATTTCCCTGTTTTTTAGGACCTAATCAATAGACCATAAGGTATATTCGTAAATGTAGAACTTCATAAAATGGCACGCTTTTATAAGCTTTAAAGGATCGAAATAAATTCGTCCATTCTTCATGATGTGGGCCCTGTTCGAAAACACAGGTAAAAAACAATTATTTGGATGAAGTGAGAAAATCGGTCAACAATCTTTAATTATTTACTACATATTTCGCAAATTAATAAAAGTGGAACTCCAAAAAATGAATTTTCCCTAGTTACTTTTTATTTTAATTGTTTACCCACTTTTTTTCAGTTCTTTACGCGTAGTATAAAGCAAAAAAGTTGTACTTACAGTTTGTTTTCCTAATAGGTCAATAATTAATAACTTAATTAAAACAACACTTCCAATACTTTCACTATAACGAACTAGAATGAACTGCGCGTATCCGTCGTTTCTGCTTACAAAAAACTTTAAACGGGGATTTCCCGAAAACTGCGAAGAAATAACAGAACAGAACAAATAAATGACAAGCATAGAGGCATTACCCTCTGCATTACCATGTAATGCAAAATGTAAGTAGTACTTTGGCTGTGGACGTTGTGGATTCTGTATTAATTACATTTCAACCGATTACCTTTGCAGTGTCAAATCAGGACTGAAATAATCAAATACATAAGTAAGGGCTTCCAATATTCCCGACTGGGGTACTCCTCATTTTCTTGGTGTTAGATGAGCCCTTACATAACCCATTACAATAGACGGCAGATGGTAAGGTGTAAGCCAGAAACAAGTGAGAATTTGCCCTATGACTAATTTGTTTTCGTATTTTTGTAATACCCCAGTAGGACTTGTAAGCTTACAGAAGTACTGTAAAGAGCACTTACTAGTAAGAGATAGTCCGTATCATACCCCTTACAGATGACCAGTTCTATAAGTACTCTAAGGTAAGTACTTACGTGACTACTCTAGCGAAGTAAAAAAGTAAGGCCTTACGTCCGTGTGTAAAAATAAGCACTTCTATAAGGGGTATGATAAGTAGGCTTGCCACTATTTAGAAATACCAGGGGAGGACATCCACAAAAAAATCAAAAGCTTATTAGGGTGTTTCTCACCAAAGTGGTAAAATCGCTGTCCTTGGCAAATATTACGTAAACTATGGTGAGAAATATTTATATTTCTGCAAATTTCAATTTATAACTATCTAAACTATAGTATACAATATAGAAAATATCTCACTTAAAAACCTATATGGTTTCAATAACGTATTTTTTAGGTCTAAAAACAGTCCCCTAGCCGGTCCCCAAACCAAAATATTTTCTATTGAGTTCATTAATTGAACTAATATTTTAAAAACAATTAACTTATGTAACACAATCTAATCAATATGAAATGATATGCTATTAGACTCTAATATCAATTTATTTAAACTATTTTTTGATTAGTTTAATTTAACCTAAAGTTGGTCCCCGAATTTCATGAACAGTCCCCTGCCAAAGTTTCGAGTTACGCATCAGGACATCTACAGTAAAGACAGACTTGTTAATGGGCGTAACGAAACGTGAACGACATGAAATTAGCTTTGTTACCCCCAAAAGTAGCTATACCTCATTTTGTTTAGTGTTACAAGAGTTAGAGGGGCACATGCGCGTATCGGTACGCAACATTCGACAGTCCTCTGCTAAGTGTTATTTTTCTTTTTTTTAAGTGTTCCAGTTTTCTCTATTGTGCATAGTTTTAAATAAGATGGCTTATATTGTTTCTATATAACAAAATAAAGTCATAATGAAGGAATTTTATGGTACCGTACCAATTACACAAATTAAACAGTCCCCTGCCAACAGTCCCCGTCAACAGTCCCCCGCTACATACAGAAACAGGAGACTGTTTCATTTATTAGGGCACTGTTATTGTACTTTTGCCTTTGTTTTAGGTCTATAACCATCTTTTAATCATGGCGCGAGAAAGAAGAAAGTGTCTAAGGAAGAAATAAAAGTTCACAAGTTTACTTGGAACTACACAGAGAACTTGGAACTACCAAAGAAGACTGTTTTATTTTTATATATATGCGTCATGAGGAATGTTTTTAAAGTATATATACTACTAATAAATGCTCATTTAACTTATATATACAGTCTTCTGACATATGCAACAGTCCTCTGACATATGAATTTTTTAAATTTACTCAATAAGTCCTAAAATAAAACAAATATATTTGGGTCCCTTACTGTTTATTATCCACCAGATAGATATCTATTTAATTGTATATTTTTTTTTCATATTCACGTAAAAAAGTTACTGGGACAGATTTCTTGCAAAAATTTACCAGTTTACAGAGAAACACCCATTAGAATCCACAAAAAAACTAATTTATTAAGTAATAAAAATTAACAAAATACATAAAAAAATTAACAAAATTATACTCTTCTTGAGTATGACTGTAAATTTTTTTTTTTAAATATAAATTCGTTTTGGTGATAATAAAGTACCTATAACCTAATTAAATTCATTTATTATTAATTATTTTTGAATGTATATTTATCATTATTTTTCGCTAAATTGATCAGCTTATTATCACATTTAATAGTCTCATAAAATTCTTGACAAGTTTCTCTTTGATTAAAATATATAATTAATTCACTCTTAATTAACTTAGTTAAGCTCTTTCCTCTTTCTTCACTCCATTTCGCATTCATTACGGAAAAGACTCTTTCTGTAAATGCACTACTAGCAGGGATACTGAATAAATAAGAAATTATTTTAATAATATTGCATACATCCGGAAAATAGTGAAATATTTTCATATATTTTTCGTTGGTGTTTGATAGCCCGTCAAGCTTCAATACATGTATATTTTTTTCAATTAAGCATACTTCTTCAAATAGGAGATCCATATTAAGATCACTTATTATTGTTTTTAAATTAAGCTCGTCAACAACTGCTAGTACATCTTCAAATTTGAAAAACCCTGTATTTAATGATAATTTTGCGATTTTAAACAACCACCTATTTTCGGAAAATTCAAACCGTTCATTAATATATTTCCGGGTTATTCTAATAAATTCTGTGAAATCATTTTCGATTTGAGATTTTTCATCTACATTTTCTATTTTTAGTAGTAATTATCGAACTTCGTAACCAAAAATTTTTTTTTTTCAATTCTGTCATTAAGTTTACATTTAAAATCTTTAAATATATGAAATAATTCGATAGCTGTACAAGCATCTGACTCAAGTTTTTTGTAGTCTCTGAATAAATTTTTAGGATATGCGACAAAAACAGCATATAAATTTCAATCTTTGGACATATTTCGTTATTTTTTATACCCCCCAAAACAAGTATTAGTTGTTTTGGCAATTCTTCACTAATAAAATATGACTTTAATGCTGGCCATGTAAATATAATTCTATCGATGGCTGGTAATAAAGACAACCATCTTGTAGTAACGTGCCGAATTATTTCTTTAAACTGAATATCACAGAAGTCACAAAAATCAATTAATTTCTCTCTTCGCTTTGTGGAATTAGAGAAATGAGCGTATATTTTCAAAATAATATTTTCAACGTCCACATCTAAATTAAGTAAAGATTTTTTTAAAGCATTATATAAAATATGCGCATAACAATTGCCTTTCAAAATATTGTTATTTGCATTTTTTAAATGTGTAAATAACGAATTGTGTTTTCCAAAATTAGAGTTCGTGTTGTCGGCACTTAAACTTACAACAGTATTAATATTTAAATTTAATGTGTTCAATACATTTTGTACCATATCAAACATACCTACCGCAGATTTATTTGAAGTTTCAACAAAGTCTAAAATTTTATTTTGAATGCCGATAGATTTATCGAAATACTGTATACAAACAGGGAAAAATTTTTTCGGTTTGATGCATCAGTTTGAATTCCAAAAAAAATATTATTTGATGTTAAATATGCAACTAAATTATTCATCATAACAGGAGCTAACACATTTTCAACGATCATTGTCGCTTTTGTGCGCCCGCAACAAATTTTTTTTGCTATCTCTGAGTCAGAAATAGTTTTTTTTAAGTAATTTTAAATTACAATCTAATGAATTATACGACAAGTTATGTTTAACATTATGGTATATATGCACCAATTCTGATATATATACATCGTTTTCTTGGGAAGATTTTTTTTTTTCACAAAAAAATTATTCAAAGTTTGGCTTATTGTAGCAGCTAATAAAGATGCCTGATGTGTTTGTGTATTCTGGTGAATTCGAAGTGCTGAATATCCTTTATATTCTATGGAAAAAATTGTTCGACAAATAGTGCATTGTGCTTTTGTTGAAGTCGAATTTTCCATTTTTCGAAGCCAGGTATATTCCTTCAACCAATCATTATTAAAAACACAAAGCCCTTTCTTCTTAATTGGTGGTGTTTTTTCATTATTGCTTGATTCCCTTTCCTCTGATTCACACATTATGGTCTGTATTTTATGTTATTGAAATCTTTTAAATTGTAAAAAAAATACACCTAATAAAAGTAAAACAAATTATATTATTTTAACTTACATTATCAATAATTACCATTACTTTAATACTATTTTTTTCGCAAAGTGGAAAAATGAAATTGAAATGGAAAACATGCTGACAACATCTGACATTCACGTGATATGTCATTTTTTATTACTTTTTAGCCTTGTCGTTTTAATAAAAAAGTACTTTTTTAGAAAAATGTACTAGATAGATGTTTTAAAATGTTCTAGATAGATGTTATAAAATGGACCTACTAAAATGTTACAAAATGCATAAACTCACTTTGTATGGGAGGACATTTTTACTTTCGGGGAGTACGGAGGAATTTTCTTGCTAAAGGAGGACTGTCCTCCCCAAAGGAGGACGGGTGGCAAGCCTAATGATAAGGTTACAGCTCCTACTGGGTTAAGACAGAATCCGGCTTCGTCTAAACAGTCTTAAGCCGAAATTCGTCTCAACCTGAATTTATTTCAGCTTGACATAGCCTTTCGTGTTGTTTTAGGGCAAATCATTGATTTAACGAATGGGAAGAAATATAGGTCTTTGGAGCTATTCAAAGCTCTGGCAGACGATTTTAGAAATAAAGGTTTTCAAAGGAGTCCAGAACAAATAAGGATAAAATTGAAAAATTTACGGGCTGCGTATAACACTGCTGCTAAAAATAACATCAAATCAGGGTCACCGCGATTGGAAATAGAACATATGGAGTTATTAGAAGAAATATTTGGCAGGAGACCCCAAATCATGCTGCAGCAGACATCTGGTTTTGATAGCAGTTCAGGTAAGTGGGGCCTCGGTAGTCTAGAGGTAAGACGCCTGACTGCTATCCCCAGAGGTCCCGGGTTCGAATCCCGGCGGCGCCACGGTCCTTCGCCTTTCCCACCTAACTTTCCTTCTTTCTTCTTCCCTCTTTACATTCCTGATTCCCCTGTCATAGCCTTCCCTTGTCCTTCCCCGCTCTACCAACTTAACTGAGCCTGAAATAACATCGAGGCTAAAAACGAAGCAAAGAGATTTGATCAACCATTGATCAACACCAAAACTGGATGACTGAGAAGTTCGCAATTCAAAGGCAATTCGAACGGGAAGCAAAATAATGAATCATCGTCTGCGCCTTTCCAAGAAATTGCTCATTATGACTTTCGACTATATTATGAAGGACACAGCAAGCCGCAGGGGCGGCGCTTTCATAGGTGCGAAATGGAGCACTCGCACCGGGCGCCATTGAACAGGGGCGCTAGTTTAGAAGATTTAAAAAAAATTAAATAATTGGAAAAAATGAAATTACATGAACTTAGCTGGGCTGGAGCACTTTTTGAAAATTTTATGAAATGCACCATGTCAACTCACACAAAGAAAAAAATTGTTCCGATACCTCTGTGTTGCGTATTGTTGTTTACTGTAATTGATATAAACTGCAGGGCGCTGTGGAGCACTTTTAAATTTTGTTCCAAGTTTCGTAAAAGAGGTAAATGAACGAAATGAGAGCAAAATATCTTGTGACGAGAATCCTAACGATTTTTTTATGTTATGCGAGTTATTATGGTGCAATTTTAAATTTTGTGCCCCTGTACGAATATAATGAAGAATATGACTGAAATATTTTTATTTGATTTCAAACTTTGAGTTAAGTGGTTAATTAATTAAAATTAATGATAATTATTAAATAAGTAATGCGTTTTTAAAATGTGTTATTTATATATTTATATGTTATTAGAATTAATTTGCTTATTGTTTTTATTTGGTATTTTTAAGAAACTTAAAATATTTTTCTGTGCTTATCTTCAAGGGGTGAGTTATGTAAGTTTTTAGATAATTTTAATAAAAAGTAGTTTAATGTAGTTGAAGAAAGTTAGCTAAATACTCAAAATATGTCCCTGCTACGATAGATCCAAGGTATTACAGTAATGGTAAATAACAGTGGCAAATTAGTTAATATATTTTGGTTGGTTTATAAACTTTATCTCTTCATCTCTTGTTCTTGTTTTTTGGTACTCTTTTTCAAAACTAAAGGAAACTAAAGTTCACTTTGCTGTTCGGGATATACTGATTGGGAAGACTAGTAAAAAACGGTGGCAAAGTTTTAACAATATGGAAAATTTTAAATGTCGGAAAGAAATAGAATTAACAGTCAGGGTGAATAAACCAGTAGATTCTACGTTGCAAAAAGAAATGTCGGAGGAAGCTCAGCAGTGGTCAGAGATTTTAAGGCTAGCACAAAAGGATTTTTGATAGATGTACGAAATGTTTATCCTTTTCAGGAATTTATTGAAAACAAAAAAGAAGTAAATTGTTATCAAATTAGAAGTGCCATGTGTATTTCCCGTCCTTGCGATCCAGCTGAAAGAATCTTTTTAATAAATGTTTAGCTGATGGGGAGCGAATTTGCCTACTGCACCGAGCGCAAAACAACCACGCGCCGGCCCTGGCAAGCCGCTACAATTGTAGGAACCAATTCATGATCAACATCTAACTTTTTTTATAAAATTCGCCACCTTCCTTTTAGTCGACCAATGGCTTGTTCAACTACCACTCTTCCAGAACTTAAGTAAGTATTAAAAGACTCTTGTTCTATAGTTCTATTTTCAGTGAACCCCTTTATTAGCCACTTTAAGAGTGGGTATGCAGGATCACTTATTAGGAAAGGTCGGATAGCGTCACCTTCTACAATTTCTTCAAACTGAGGTACAACACTGCGGAAGGTTTTTGCAATTTTTGAATCTTTGAATACAGTGGCTTCGTGACATGATCCAGGATGTTTTATGCAGATGTCACGAAACATCATTTTATGATCGACAACAACCTGCAAAACCATTGAAGGCCAGTTTTTCCGATTAATGAAATCACGATATCCTTCCTGAGGTGGCTTTATGGGGATATGTTTTCCATCAATTGCACCAACAACTGGTGGCAAATTTGTTTTTTCTTTAAAAGACTGAGCAATTTCTTTTACTTAGTCAACCGTTCTTGGTAGATAAATATAGTTCTTCAATTTCTCTACTAGAATTCGACAAAACCTATCTACACACTTTTTTACAATGCATTTATGTACGCCAAAAGCAAATCCTACTACTCTGTATTCTGCACAGCTGGATAATTTGAAAATTACAATAGCAACAATTTTAGGTACATCCAAACACGGTGTAAAAGCATTTTCTGCAGGCTTTAAAAATACTTGCACTAAGTCCACTATATATAAAAATGTGTAACCATTTCGTTATTAGACTAATCCTGAGAGACTACATCGTTCCATTACTGTCCATTACGTTTATTCTTTTCTTTCTCATACGATGTTCTTTAAACTGTTGCAATAATCTGCAATATATCACTCATTATCATATTTACATTCGTATTTAAGCTTACATAAAATTAGAAGCAGCTAATTTTTGCATGAAACACCTTCTAGAATGCAAAATTCTTTCCACAAACGATCTGTACATAGTATAGTACAAATTTAAAACTATAACCATAACCTGGACTTCCATTTTTTGAACAAAATATTCCCGATATCTCCTTGATCTGGATATTATTGAAGGTTATGTCATAATGCATAGTATGCGCCGTATATTTTCTATGGGTGCGAGAGAATTCGAATCTGTTTACACGAGGAATTTGTCTTAAGCCGATTTTGAGCTTAAAACCGCATAAACAATGCATATGGTCTTCAGGTTTTGTCAGCTTTGGAAGTGTAGGGATTAAAACGAACGACTCCATATGAAAAAAGCAGAAATGTAAAGGCTGCAACGCAAATTCGAACCTTCACCTTCTAGTGGGGACCCCTAGAAAACCAATTGAGACGGTATGAGGGAGCAAACCGTTCAAGGCCTGCCAAACCAAGTTTTGTAATGGCACGCTCACTTTTCTAATGTTTCACCGTGATATGGAGGCTCTATCAGGACGGACCCTCCCTTTCCTGCCATACTCACAGAGTAATTCAATTGAATTCATCGGTCAGGTACCGGCTATTGAGCCATCTACCAGTTGGTAAAATGGCCCATGTCAATAGAACTTGAATAAAACACGCCGTCCGAAGTTGGATTGGCCAACTGTAAGTGTTTCCTTCTAAGAAATTGTTGGCGAGCAGGATGTCATGACCCATGGTGTTTTGATGCCTGGATACTTTTGGCTTGATTACTGAACACTGCTCATTGAAATAAAATTTATGGAGAATAGGAATGGCAAATGACCCCTGCAAGCTTTGCTTCAAGGAGGATGAGTCTACGCAACGCACAGTCAAGTCTAGGGTAGAAGCCGTTAGGCAGACTGCTGAACCTTTTTAAGCGGTCTGGCCTCCAGAGATAAGGTTTATGGGTATAGTAAAATATGTGAAGTGAGTGGCCGCGGTACTTCTGGACCCAACCCGTATTAGGGTAGAAGCTAACTAAACAATTGCTTAGGGCCCCGACCAACAACAGGACCAACTCAAAACATTCTTCTATAAGAAAAAGCGAAAATAATTTTTTTTTTCTAAAAAAAAAGTGGAATAAAAAGATCGCAGCTCTCCACCGGTCCCAACTCTGATTCGATGTAATTCAGTCTTATATCCCCCAGATCTGAACGTCCTAGTCTACGCCATCCTTCCAGCGGAGGTTGGATCTAATACGCAGTAGCACCCTATAGAACTTCGTAGAGAACTTCTTAAGCCGGTCATAGATTTTTAGGATACGACGTAGGCATCTGTTGATGAAAACTTGATGAATTGGGTGACTTTCCATGTTTTGCAACCGTGCCATAACGTTAGAGTTAAAGAGCCGCAATTTAGAGTTAGTTGAGATCTCCGTTGATCGCTATATGCGGTACAGGCATGCATACGAGCTTCGTGTTTTATTTATTCTGGAGCTGACGTCTTCTTCTGCACCGCCATTTTCGGTAATAATACTACCGAGGTAGCAGAATTTATCTTCCAGTTCCAAGTCACGGTTATTCAGCGCTGTCCGGTTTTAGTTGGATTAAGCCTGCTGGTCTGCTTTCTGTTGCCAAATTGCTTAATATGTTTTTGAGGTACTGGTGTCTGTGGGCCAGCAAACAGATATCATCCGCGTAGTCGAGAACCTTAATAGTGATGAGCAAACGCAAGAACAAGACAAGACTAGTCCAGTCTTGTTCTTGTCTTGTTCTTGTTCAGTCTGTCTTGTTCTTGTTCTTGCAAGCATAACTAAGTCTTGTTATTGTTCTTGCTAAATGTGCAAGAACAAGACAAGGCTGCAAGAACAAGACCATTTTTGCTCATCACTAATCTGCTATGAGGCTTGAGTCGGCTTTCAACAAGTCTGGCGGGATGCCATCTTTTCCAGCTGCTTTACCATTGGCCATCGCTTGAATTGCGGTTACTATTTCCGTTTTGGATGGGGCATGGGTGGTGGTTTTTATTGTCCATTGTTGCTGTTTTTCTGAGGCTCCTGTGCAAATGTAACATTCAGGGCGACGAAGAAGTAATCTCTACATCTTTGTCGTTGCTCCTCGTCGCTGCACAGCAGCCTTCCAACCGTACCTTTTTAGTAGAGTGCTTTCCGTGAGCTGTTTAGTGATTTGGTACAACACCTTAATGGTGCCTTAATGTTTTCCACTATTTCTGCGAGCTCGTTCATCTGCTGCCGTTTGTCATCCGGGTGCTCTTTTTATTTCCCAGTATAATTGGGAGTATTCCCGTTCAAGTTGATGACGTTTGCCCGGATCGCTTGTAGAGCTCACGAGCTCATTTTTGAGGGTCCTTCTGCATTCAATGTTTTGCCGATGCCCGTTTCCGCTGCTTTCAATAAAGCGCCCTTTGTTGTGAACGGCAACTCTTCGATCTTTGTGTCGTCAGAATCGGTTTAAGATTAGCCGTTTCTGATTACGGCGCTTTTTAGGCGAATAGTTGCTACTACTACATGGTTGTCACATCCAGTGTCTGCTCCCCTAAAGCTCCTGACATTTTCCAGAATAGTACACACTGGTTGGTACATTTGGTACGTAATCGATCTGGTTTCTCATTCTACCATCGGACGATACTCAGGTCTCCTTGCTTATCTTCTTGTGACAAAAGTAAGTTGCACCTACCATGAGTTTGTGAGGACTAAAAAGTCAATGAAAAGCTCACCATTGCTATCAGTAACCTGGCTTACGCCTGGGCTTCTAATTGTGTGTTCAAGGCCGATGTTGTCGGGGCCGATCTGTGCGCTTAAGTCATCCATCAAAACGATGTTGTCTCCCCTTGGAATAAAGCAAAAAACCTCATTCAATATCATATAGATTTGGATTTGAATTCTTAGTCTGGTACGCAGGCGCACAGTAATAATCCAAGTGCCAACCACTTTGAACCCTGCGCTGGACTCAATTCTCTGGTACATTTATTGTAACTGTTGAAAGAATCCATTGTTTCCCGATATGAACATCCTGCGAAGGGTTTTGTGATAACGTCCAGATCCGACAGCATTGACATAGACGATCATCTCCTCATCGTTGGAGAATTGTAAATAAGAGACTGGATAGGACGGGCCAGAATTTAAAAATACGGAGGCCAACAAGAGCCTTGAAGCCTGATGAAGATGAAAACTTGGAATTTCAATTGCTGATCGAGTTTTAATGCCATCGTCGTGCTCGATCTAAAAAGAAAAGGAAAGGACATAAAGAAATTTGGCATACCCTCTAGAATTTTCGCTTTCGCTTTGATAATAATACATTCTTGGCTGATAATACCTATACGACCAAATTTGAAGCAAAAATCAGGATAAAAAACTTACAAATTTTCTTTGAAGTTGATTTTTAAAATTGTAGGGTAGCTTTAACCTCTTAACGGTTCAAAATAATTAATTTTTTCCTTCATACCCGATCAAATTTGAAACGTAAGTTGGAAAAACAATTTTTTACAAATTCTGTTTTCAATCGATTTACATTGTAAATCTCAACTTTGGAAAGTGATTTTCGAAACGCTTTAAACCTTTAAGTGATTTAAAAGTATCTACAATGTTAATCAAAAGGGTGAAGACATAATAAAACACTTTTAAAAGCTGAGATTTGCGGTGTAGGGGTTTTTAATCCTTTAAGGTTATCCCTTATCATAAAATTTGGCTTGATTTAGTAGATATAAATCAACCAGCTTCGTAAATAAATATTGAAAAAAGTGTATTTCATTGGATTATTAACTTCCCAGTATAGGGAAGTTATTGTAATCGGTCCGAAAATCGAAGTCGAAATTTTCAACGTATTTTCATTTTTCAAAGTCCCAAGAGCATTTCAAGCAAAAATTTGGGAGGAAGTATGTGTGTGTGTGTGTACGTATGTGGTCATTTTTTCCTGCACGATATCGCGTGAACCCAAAAAGAAAACAACTTCGATGAGGTGTCGTTCGAACGGAAATATCATCTGAAAAGATTTTTATAAAATTTGGGTCGATACGTTTTTTGGTTTAAGCTACATATAAGTGATTTTTGTACCTGTACGATATCGCCCGAACAACAAAACACATCGACTTACTTGAGATGCCGTTCGAAGCGTATTAACGACAATATACAATATATGAAAAGATTTTTATAATATTCGGTCGAGCCGTTTTTTTGTTTAAACGGCGTTCGTGATTTTTGTACCTGCACGATACCGCGCGAACCAGAAACTATATCGACTTCGAGAGAAGAATATTAACGCAAAAATGCCCTGAAAAAAAATTTCATAACATTCGGTGGGGCCTTTTTTTGTTTAAATGGAAAAACTTCGGCAAAGTGTCAGAAAGACGTTAAATAGATAAGTTTTGCTAATATCTAATAAACTCGAACGAAGTGATCTTTTTTGGGCTCTGCACAGTAATAGCCTTCCAAGAAAACATCACTTGTCAAAATCTGACAACCTTTAAAAATCGTGCAAAAATTACTACCCTTTACAAACATCGCGAAGTTTTCAAACCTTGGATTAGCACTTTTTGACGTGGAATTGTTTTCTACGCGTGATACAGTTTCCGGAAATTGCGGTCCATCCCGGGATTTCCAGTAGTTACCAAAAAATTTGTCCTTTTTGGTTAAGGCTGGCAAGTACATTGATTAGTTTTTCTAATATCTCCGGAAACCATTCGAATTTCCAAATGAAGTCATTCGCTTGCCAGTTTATCAACGGCGCTTCAACACGCTCAATACAAATTCGAACATCATCGTTAGTGTAGCAAACGAAATACGAGGGAAATGTTTGTTTGCTAACGGAAAAACAAATTCTCTTGAAAAATCTTGTGGATTTACCACTATTATAGTTATTTGAACTAGGTTCTCTCGGGATTGCTTTGTCATCAGTTCTGATACTCGTTCATCATCATCACGTTAATCGTGTGGACCGAAGGGGTCAAACCCATATCGCAACTAGTTTTTGATTATTATTGAAATTGTTATTGAACCTTTAAAAGGGGTTGTTCTTTTGCATTTTTAAGGGTGAAGCCCATATTTTAGGACTACAGACCCCGATGTTCGTGAAGGCGCTTTTTGAATGGACTAAAGATACTCTATTCGATCGAATTGTAAACTTTGACCAGATATGACGTCTTTTTTCCACTGCCTCAGCGGTATGATTGAAAGTATCAAAAGTATTGTAGAGTGAAATGAATAAAGTGCTTTTTTGATAAAGTCTGCAGGTCTAAAATCAAATTACAAAAGACTCATTCCAATGCTGTATCTACAGTGGCGTAGAAAGAAATATTTTCAGGGGGTTTAAATAGTTATTGAGATAACTTTTAGTTATGTTTTAATAGGAAAAAGACCAGAAGATGTGTTTTAAAGGAATTCAGCTTATTAGCTATTGACATACATGATCAATAGTTCCAGAGCAATGCTTGTGTAAAAGTCATAGTTCTATGTTTCTACGTTTTTCAGCAAGTTTGATGACTACTTCTTTAGCCGTTACGTCGATTTCCCTGTGAATACTCAAAAGAGCAGCCGCTGTTCTCCAGTATTTTGCCAATTCTTTAAACGCCTTCAATTTGAAAAACTTCTTTCGTTGCTAGCCACAGGTAGCTCCAATCTTTAGACAGTGCGACATTCGGAGAAAAGGTGTGATTGAAGATTAAAGCATCGATGAATACGGGTGCGTTGGACGATAGACAGAACTATATTAACGAAAATACTACCAGATCCTGGATTGCAATCCTCATTTGTGCGAGAGTCAGTGGTCCAGAACTACCGACTCAAACGGGAGTCCATACACGGCGGGGTATTAGTACTCCGGACCATACCAGCCAGTAAGATAATCAAAAAGGTCATACTGCAGATGAAAACACAGGGTCAACCACTCGAGATCATTCAAGGACAGGCGCTTGTGATCACCAAAATCGCAAACCAATAAGCACATAGCGAATACTTTGTCAGGGATTAGACCCACCTGGAAGAACTCCAATTAGCAGATCCGACGTTCCACCTCCTTTTGGGAGCCGACATAATTTCCAATATTTTCACGCACGGGTTAAGAAAGGGCAGCGATGGAACGTCAGTAGGACAGAATAGAGTATTTGAATGGATCATTTTTTGACAAACAGCTCCAGCGGCACAAGGAGATCCAAGACTAGAAACATTTTTTACACAAATAATCCCCGACAGCGATTTGAGGTTTTGAGAATTGCAAGAACTTCCATCTAGACCAAAATGGACCAAAGAAGAGGCACAGTGCGAAGCCCACTACGCCAACAATGTCACAAGATGCAACGATGAACGCTACCAAGTTCGACTTCCATTTCAGACTGTCCAAAACAAGTTTTAAACTACTTGCTCGAAGATAGACTGACTGTGGTGATTTGATATGCACAGTCGAATAAATTATATTGTAAGGAATATCAGCAGTAGGCGCTTCCTGTTGAAACTCGCCTGAAAATTTCGTGAACGTGAAAATTTCGTTGAACTTTAGGCTTTAGGACTCCGCGGAAGACCTGGAAAATCGCTGAATAATGATCCTTCATTACTCACGAGGGCTCCAGGTAGCTTTGAAACGATTTGAAATAATTTGTGAGTCTTGAAATGAAATTAATCAAAAAAATTTGAACGGATCAGAAAATGCAATTTTCAATCCTAGGATCGATAGGGAAAGTTAGCGTGAAATCAAGGATCTGTATCTGAGATTCCTCCCTGACTTTAACCACTATTTATGAGCCACTTGCGATCCGCCTTCGAAGCACAAGCTTTATATTTCTGCTGATAATTAAAATAAATCAAACTTTAACAACTATCAGGTGATATTTCTAGTGTATTTACTGCGCGCTGAATGTCCAACACTAAAATTACAAAATGATATTATAAATGTTCAAGTTGAATTTTCTTCATACAAAAGGCGTTTCAGGGGGGGGGGGTGAACCCCTAGTGTGTATCTAGTTGGTTCTAAAGTTCTATGCTATTGTTCGTTCTGGATAAGTTCTTCAGATTATAGTATTTACCATCCTTAGCAAACAGACAGCTAACCTATTTTCCTTTCAAACTACAACAATTCATTTCAATCAGAACATGCAATCCGTTCTCAACACATATTCCATTAGATTAAAGTAATAAAAAATATTCTAGCATATCCTTCCGAACAATTACAACTCATCACCACCACAAAAACTCATTTCATTTCCTTCTTTCTGTAACAATGCTACACAAATTTCCATTGTAAAAGTTAACATCTAGTCTGGCCTTGCCATCTTTGTCCTCCAGCCACCCCAGAGCGACACATAACGTCTCTCTCTCTTGTATGTATGTATGACTTCACGTGCACGCAAATTAAATGCAAATATGAATGCACTTAGAAACTCCCTAAGGAGTTATAAATTTTCAACAACCTGGGAAATTAACGTACGACTTTAAACATTTGAGCACAAGCTAAAAGCTACGTTGCAGTTAGTATAGTATATAGAAGTATGGGTACTGAAATTCTGTGAGGAATTTAAATTTCACTTTGAGTAAAATGTAAATAAAACTTTGAAAGAATAAATATTTTCTGAAATCCTAGAATAGAAAATACGTATGGGTACTTTTGTGCATATATGTATGTAGAAAATATTTTACGGGTTACGAAGTATGCAAACAATCTGAATGTAATTAGCTAATTGTCTTCAGCAACAAAAAAGCTAACTGAATCTAAAATGTGATTCCTGTAGGCGATGGTCGTGTTGTATTAATATAAGAACAACGTTGCTGTGAAGAATTTATTTAAGTTTAGTTGGTTGAATAATGTTTGTTCTGGGTGAAATCTATGCACCCTTCTTTAATATTGGTATGTACATATGTATATAAATGAAAAGTCAAAGTTTGTATCCATGAATCATTGATTCTCAAATAAAACAGTCAAATAAGTAAACATTTCACAACTTAGTTAGCTTAGTTAAAAATTTTAAGTATGGAACCAAGAGATTAAAATTTGCACCATACACATTTCTATCGATTATACTAGAAGTGAATATTTTGAAGCATGCTAAGATGGTTTTTTTTTTTTTTTATATGAAAAAACCAAGCTTAGGTGTAACCCTTTGTACTACCAGTCCGTCATGTCGTTCAGTTCATGGTGCAATGTCTAGTAGTAAGCTTGGTTTGAAGAATAGAGGAGAATAGGAAAGGTTAGAGGGGGTCTGGAGGGTGTAGAAGAAAATGACGATGAACCTCACGTTTGAACTCTAAGGTGTTGTACGAGTTCGGAAATACTGACTGCGGGAGAGGAGATTATTCCACAGTCGAGTTGTTCTATTCATAAACGAACTTCTAAACCGTATTGTGCGAGAACGGGGGGGGGCTGTAGGGTATGAGGGTGAGCCGAGCGGGCTAGTCTTGTGTTGCGGGAAAAGTATTGCCGTGCAGGCAGGAGGTCCTGAATTTCAGTGGAAACAGTCGCCATGGTAATAGCGATTAAGTATGGAGAGGGCTGCTACATTCCCACGGTGGCTTAAGGTGTCTATGGAGGCGCGAAAGGGGCCATCACCAATGAGTTTGAGGGCACGATTTTGCACCTTGTCGAGACAAGCCAAGGTGGTTTTTGGGGCGCCTGCCCAGATATACGAGTTGTATTCGAGACGCGGCCGAATGTAGGATTTGTATATTGTAGCCAATGCGCTGGCTGGAGGAGGAACTTGCATCTCTTGAGAAATCCAAGGCATTGGGAGTAGTGATGAGCAAACGCAAGAACAAGACAAGACTAATCTAGTCTTGTTCTTGTCTTGTTCTTGTTCAGTCTGTCTTGTTCTTGTTCTTGCAAGCATAGCTAAGTCTTGTTCTTGTTCTTGTTCTTGCAAACATACCTAAGTCTTGTTCTTGTTCTTGCAAATATACCTAAGGCTTGTTCATGTTCTTACTAAATGTGCAAGACCAAGACAAGGCAAGACAAAACTGCAAGGCCAAGGTATTTTCTCGCATGTAGTAGATATTGTATGTTGATTTTATAAAATGGTTATTGAAAAAAACCTAGACTTTAATAAAAAAAAATTATATTCAAACAAAAAAATGCAAAAAATTGATTTTAAAACTATTATAATTTTAGCGTCAGTCAGTCAGCGTCAAAAGTTTGTATACACCGAAAATTTACTACCTTTAAGGTGAGAACTCCACATGGCTTTTTTATTAAACAAATCAGTTTCACGACTGCTCTTGGTGACGTTATTATGTTTGCGCCCCTGAAAAATTACATAAAATTCATATGGGAACAAGTTAGGCGTAGACATTTTTCTGTCAAGTGTGTAAGCAACAAATTACAACGGAAATATTTTGAAGCAAAAGTAAACCAGTATTATACCCATTACTTATTATAAAAAATTAGGTTGTTCAAGTATGATTCTTTAAAGAAGAAATGTCGTGTATGGGCACAAAAAATTATTAAATCCCTTTGCAGCAATACAAAAACTGGCCCACGCTCCTGTCGTTCTTACGATGCGATGTAACCAATGTGGAGGCTTTGAAAATATTACATACATTGAGAAAAGTCCGAGTTTCCTTGCCATCCAAAAAGCAAAAGAGGTTACTCAAAAAAGAATTTTTTTAGAGCATTTTTTCTTTTCTAATAAACTTGAACTACTGAATACTATAGATTCTTCTTTCTAAATCCATTCTGATTCGATTAATGCTGTTAAGAATTACCAACAATTATTTCTTCCTTTTTTGTGTATTACGGGATTGGTTTTTTCCTGAAGTCGGTTTTTTTAAACTTTATTTTTATCTTAATATAATATGAGGAATCTTCATTTTTGTATGGATTTAACAGAAGAAGGACTAGTTTCCTAAACACCAGAAATTGAATTAAAGTAACAGACCACCCAATTGGATAAAAAAAGAGTAGGCAGTGTGGAACATATACCTAAATCTTTTCGGAAAATTTTGCTTCGAAATGCAAAAATATTGATTCTGAATCTCGTTGACATGCAAAGTCATTATGTACTTATGTACAAATGCTTTTACAATTACCATACTAAATATATACACATATACATGTATCTATAATAATTAGTGGAGCATAATAATCAATTTTATGTTTTTTGTTTTTAATAGAATGAATTTAGGTGGAATTTTTGCAAGAATCTTGCAAGAAATCTTGCTCTGGGTCTTGTTCTTGCACAGTTAGTCTTGTTCTTGTTCTTGCAAGCATAACTAAGTCTTGTTCTTGTTCTTGTTCTTGCAAAATGTGCAAGAACAAGACAAGACTGCAAGAACAAGACCACTTTTGCTCATCACTAATTGGGAGGCTTGTTTGGCGATTTGGAATATGTGATCATTCCATCGCAGATGCTCCGTTAAAGTTACCCCTAGGATGTTAAGAGTTGGGTCAGCCGTTAGATTCTCTTTATCCACTGAGATAGGAGGAAGATCGGTACAATTTTTATTGGAGATCAGACAATACTTCGTTTTTGTGGCATTGAATTCGACGCGGTTCATTTCGCCCCAATGAAGAATCGATTCGATATCCCGGTTGATCGAAGTCGACATCAGTTGACGGTGGTAAAGACAAGGTCTGGCACGTGCTTGTTTTATATTGTCGAAGGAGTAAGAGAAATTCAGAGTACCGTCATCAGCGAAGCAGTGAAGTGGGTTGGAGGGGATTGAGAGCAGATCATTAATGAAGATTAGAAAAAGTGCGGGTGAGAGAATTGACCCCTGGGGAACTCCGGCCGAAATGACATGTGGGTTGGATTCGACGCCGTCCAATACTACCTTGATTGAACGGCCTGAAAGAAAGCTCTTAATCCAGTTCCTTAGAACTAAGTGTATACCAATAGCTTGGAGTTTATTCAACAGAGCTGGGTGCCATACTCTGTCAAAAGCCTTTGATATATCTAGAGCAACCATACCAGACTCGCCAAAGCTGTGAATGCTTTGGTTGATACGCTCGGTTAAACACACAAGCAGATCGCCAGTAGACCGTTTAGGTCTGAATCCGTATTGCCTGTCGTGTATAATTTGGTTGGATTCTAGATATTTCATCAGCCTTTTATTGATTATTGTCTCCATGATTTTGGAGAACTACTGCGGAACTACTGCAGCACAAAGGGAAAGAACTGTTAAGACAACTCCACCAGCTTATATGCAAGATTTAGAAAGGAGAGACCTTACCAGACTAGAGAAAGAAATCTGTCATATTTCCCCAATTAAAAAGAAGGAAGGCAAATTACCATGCACAAATTACATAGAAATCGCGTTACTCCCTGTTGACTACAAGATTTTTACATCTACACTAGAAAGGACGACCTGGCAGGTGAAAATACAAAACTAACTCACAAATATATTTGAAGTCACACAGGGGTTAAAACAAGGGACGGCTAAGCTTCCATGCTATTTTAACTTGGACGCTAGAATTGATTATAAGAACAACTATAGTGGCACTGCCATTATTAAATCAATTCATTACAAGGTGTTTCGTGCGGTTGGTGTTCTCTAACCTCCTTTTTTAAGGGAGGGTTGCCGGGAGCTCTTGAGCTGTCCAAGGTCGTGTGAGAACAAACACCTTCTTACAAAATAACATTTCTTTATTTATTCAAAATATTTCTTATACACTAATAATTTCGGTCTCTTAAATCTAAGGAAATACGGGATACATTTTCTTATCGTTATATCTAAGTAACTAACGACGGATTATCCCTAGATATATGCTTTTTACTAATTTATTGCTAGGCAGCTATCTACTCATTACTCTATTCTACATGTGTATAAGCTGGGGTCAGTGGTATCACTGGTGCGGTCTAGCAGCATTTGTGTGTGTTTGTGTGGGTAGGTGTGGTCGGTGACACTGGTATAAGAAACGCTGCCGGGAACAACGGCGGTTCGTACAACACGACACTGGTCCAGGAAACACTCCTCAGGTATTCGGTAGTCGGTCGGTATGCGATCGGTAGGTGTTAGGTGCGTTATGTCTGTGGTCTAACCGTGCCAGATCATACACCAGGACACGGCCTAGGAATCGCTACTTCGGCACATTGTCAGATCGTACACCACGACAAGGCCTCGGCAACATTCCTCTGCTAATGTGTATTGTGTGTAAGGTGTATAGTGTAACCGTGCCGGATCGTACACCACGACACGGTATAGCACCGGAGACGGTGACCTCACTGGAACGAGCCTGATTAAAGACTGAATTTTAGCCTGGTGAAGCAGTTTATTTTATTGCCAGAAAGCTCGTCGGCGTAGGAAGCTTTAACGCTTCGAAGTGAGCTTTCAAAGGGGAATCACCCAGTCTGCTGAGTAAATAATTATATTCCTAAAGCTTTGTTATGAGAGGCATTCTAGAGTTGAAACGTGGTACTTTACCACGGTATACAGAAACAGAAGGTAATGTAAAAGAGACGACAGCTTCGAATACCGTAAAAAGTGGGCGCCTGGTGACGTCAGCCCTAATGCAGAAACAACAACTACAGCTTCGATTTTATATGAGAAGTGTCCCCCACATGATGTCAGCACTAAAATACCGTTTACGATATAATAGTCTTTCACATTACCTTGTTTCTGGATACCGTGGTACTTTACTATTTTTCTAACTTTCGTGGAGAGGATTCTTAGTAACGAAACGTATGCTGTAGACATCGTAAGTCAAGTGCTGCAATCTTAATTTCAAAAAACCTCCAACATTTCCCAATTCTTGTCATTCGAAAGTGTAGAACAATTGGCTGAACCATCCCTTTACATTCAGGGAATGATGATTATAAGAAACACCTGTGACGGAATGACCACATATTCTAATCGCCAACAAGCATCCCAGTGTTTGAGATTTCTTAAGATGTGCTGGTTCCTCTTAATGCAGCTATGGAAAAACTTTATCGCTACTATCATAATGATTGTTTTATTGAAATTAAAGCTGTCCTGTCTCTCATACGTGAATTGCGTCATCATGTTTCATAAATGTAATTGGAATGTCTGTCTGTGATATCAAAATATGTAATTGGATTAACCATTTTATAGATTTGTGATCGACGCGATTATGCGTGAGGCATTCGATGGACGACTCGGAGTTCGACACGACGACAACAATTTCGTAAGCGACTTAATGTTTGCCGACAATTCTGTGCCGACACGAATGCCGAAGCAACGGACTTATACAACATTTCCCGCATCGCGCAGTCATACGGGTTAAAAATCAATGCGGAAAACACCAAGGTGCTCCCAACGGACGGATCGAGGGCCAGTGTTCACCTCGATGGAACCCAAATCGAACAGGTTCCGAGGTTCAAATATTTGGATCAATGATTGAGGAAACGAAAGTAGCATCGACGTCCGACGTTCACAGCCGCATAGGCCAGGCAACAGCAACCTTCACTTCGCTCAAGTGGTGCATATGGAAACGAATAAATATTTCCATCAAAACAAAAGTACGCCTTTACCGAACGTTGATCCTTCCGATTCTTCTTTACGGATCTGAAACGTGGACACTGCTCAAACTGGACGTTAAGAAGCACGAGGTCTTCCAAATGCGATGCTTGAGGCAGATCCTCGGTGTCTCACTACGCGATCGCCTTCGAAACGAGACAGTCAGACAAAGATGCGATCCGCAGACACTGATCGAAGTGTTTAATCACGAAAACTTTTCTGGCGAGACCGTCCTGCAGGCTGGAGAATCCAGCGATCGGCACCGAAGAAAACCTGGCTAAAGAATATCGAGGATGACCTAAAGAATCAACTACCGCCCAATAGCAATCACTTCTATTCTCTCCAAAATCATGGAGACAATAATAAACAGAAAGCTTATGGCATATCTTAAACGCAACCAAGTATTAGACGACAAGCATTACGAAAAGATCTACTGGCGACCTCCTTGTATGCCTAACTGAGTACCTCTACCAATGCATTCATCGCTTTGGTGAATCCGGCCTGGTTGCTCTCGATATCTGCAAGGCCTTTGATAGAGTATGGCACCCTGCTCTATTGAGTAAACTACAAGCTATTGGCATTGACTTTCTTCTAAAGAATTGGATTGAGAGTTTCCTTTCCGACCGTTCAATCAAGGTAGTATTGGACGACGTCGAATCTAATCCCCATCCCCACACCATCTCTGCAGGCGTTCCCCTGTGCTCAATTCTATCACCAGCTCTCTTCCTAGTTTTTATAAATGACCTGCTCTCACTCCCATCCAACTCACTTCACAGCTTTGCTGATGACAGTAATTTGCGTTACTCGTATAGCTTCGATAAAGCAAGACAAGCACGTGCCAGACCTTGTCTGCTTGATGGTGAACTTATGTCCACTTCAATCAACAGGGATATCAATCTGATTCTAGATTGGGGCCATAAGAATCAAGTTGAATTCAAAGCACGGAAAACATGTACTGTCTCTTCTCTATGAAAACGCGCTCCTCACTTCCACCCATTAAAGTGGACTGTCTAGAACTGATGGCTGAACCATCCCTCAATATCTTAGGCATAACTTTAACTGAAGATCTGCGTTGGAGTGATCACATATTCCAAATCGCTAAACAAGCATCACAATGCTTGGGATTCCTTAAAAGATGCAATTTCCTTCTTTCGCCGTCGCGTAGGCCAGAGCTATAATCTACAAATCCTTTATTCGGCCCGCCTCGAATTCAATTCATATCTCTGGGAAGGGGCACCGAGTACCACCTGAGCGTGGCTGGACAAGGTGCAAACCCGCGTCCTCCAACTGATTGGCGACGTCGCCATCTGCTCCACAATCGCAGGAATGTAGCGGCTTGGGTGAAATTCTACCGCATCTACCATAACGACTGTTCCACTGAAATATATAACCTCCTGCCTCCACGGAAATGTTTTTCCTGCAACTCAAGAATAGCTCTTTCGGCTCATCCTAACTATCTACAGCCCTTATTTTCGCGCTCTCATCAGTTTAGAAATTCATTCTTTTCGAGAACAACTCGACTGTGGAACACCCTCCCACATTCAGTTTTCCCGAACCCATACAACATCCAAAAGTTCAAACGCAAAGTTCATCTCCATCTCCTCATGCATCCTTTAATCTATTTTATCCTTTCTCTATCCTTCGAGCTGAGCTTACTACCATGCACCTGACCTTGACGTGTAAGACATGACGGATTGGGAATACAAAGGTTGACACCTGAGCTTAGACTTACACATAAAAGAAAAAAAATATGTCTTTCGCGCACCCCCACAATAATTTTTAATTATCACGAATCCCTTGAATCATCCCTTGACCCCTAGGGGTTCTTATGGAACACTTTGGGAATCACTGGTGTAGTAGATAAAATACGGTAATATTTCTATGTTAGTTTTTCGTATTACAAAAAGAGAAAATTTTAAACCCCTTTATATTTTTTTGCAATTCAAATCCTTTCATTCTTATTGGATAATTCTTCATTTTGCACCATTTAAGCAATTTACAATGAACATCTGTTCTAGGATGCATTTTGTTGCTGTCTGTCGGAGAAAAAGTGCTTTTTAGTATTATGTCTTGTAGTATAAAACTATAGAACAATGTTTTTCACTCCCTGGCTTATTTAGTCCGAGCTCATTGTTCGTTACGAACAAGAAAATGCCTTAATTGGCAATGGTGCTCTGAGCGTCGTAATACTATCGTAAATTTAAGAAAGAAACAGAATTTAATTTATTTCAGCTAAAGGAGTCCAGAAGACTGAAGAATGAATAGCATAGATAGTCTGGTATCTGTAGTTTCTCCAACTTCAACTTCAATCTTTCATTTCATTGCAATTCCATCGAGGACTCTCTTGCCTTTTGTGCTAAGCTTGAAAGTCCTCCAAAAACATAATAAAGCAAATGTTCTTAAGTACCACAGTAATATAAATTAAGAATGGTACTTTCTTGTCATCTGCAAAACAAAATTGGGAAATAAGCAAAAAGGAGCAATTCCTTTCATCATAACTGTAATAAAAACAAGTCCCGACAGCAGTCCCAATGCATAATCAAGAAAAGGTAATAGAATAACTATTAAAAAAAAATACAGGACGAACATTCATCGTTAAGGAACAAAACCACGGAGGAGAAGTGTTTATCCGCAACGCTGAAACTCAAGTGGGAATTTCATTTCCCCGGACACATTTTCTTGTAAGAGAATGTTAAAGGATGCTTTCCATAGCGAGAAAGAAAAAAAAAATATGGGAACCGAAAGGATCCTGTACACTGGAAAATGTCTCGCAGTTAAAATAAGCCCGGAAATTCAGCGTCTCGACGGATTTTATAGCTTTTCTAGGCTTTTAAGTTGCTCCTTTTTCCCTTCTCACCCTATCTCAACCCGGCACACCCCCGTCCGTCACAAGCAACCAACCACTCTGTTTCCTGTGTTCATAGTCGTCCTGTTGTCTCTCAGCGACTTAAAAAAAACCCGAAAAGTGGAACAGGAACGAAAAATATGCTCGTAAATTACTTTATTAAAATTTTATTCATTCCAAACCCGAAGGATATCATCTTCAAGTGCTTCTTAACTTTATGGTGAAGACATGCCATGCAAGGACCTCCAGAGAAAAATAAATTTACTGCCAAGGTCAACGAAATTATGTAATGGAAGGCTGAGGCTGTGTATTTAATTTTTGGTGCAGCTATCCTTGCCATCAGCCTGCAAAGGGGATGGCAGGCGGAGGGATTTGTCGACGGGGGTGGCCTAAGATCACGAAACTGAACAAGAAAAAGGACGATATCCTTCTGGGAGAGTTATAATTGAAAAAGGAAGAATCTCTCGTGAATGAATGTATCTTTTCTTCTCCCTCTATAAATTAAATAACAGCATAAGAAGTAAAGAAGTACTTTTCAGATGGCAAGGCTGCTCCTTCATGGGGGCTTCAGTCTCCTTTGAGAATAGACAAAAATTGTCGAATTGTACCTGGACGGTTTTTTAAAGGTATGAAATCAGATCTTATTTTTGGATTTCATTTTATTTATTTTGTATTTTCATTTTTTTTGTACCTTTTTTCTTTTGAAGTTTGCACGACGAAAGCTACTTTATGGTTTTTTTTTCAGGCAATTCTATAATCGCAACAATGCTGTTATGAGATTTATTATTTTTTTTTTTTGATGAAGAAATTTTTTATAATCAATTCTGTTTCATTTATTTGTATATATTTATCCTACCGAAATCTGTTAAAAGAGAGGACAGCGCAAAGGACATCTTGTCTGGTTCAAGATATAATAAAGATTTCAAATCTTGGGATTAAGGGGATTTCAACAAGACGACGAATATAAAAAAAAATTAGAATGAAGGGGATTTTAACAACAAACGACCAATTTATTATGAAGGTTAGCTTTATTTTATACATATCTATACATTCCTACATGAAAATAATTTTTTTATATTTATATTCTATTGTACATACACAATAACGTGACTTTGTGTACCCTTGTTGGAGATATAAAGAATATATTGTACGTTCATTTGTGAAGAAATTGATGGGCAAATATATGTATTTACGCATTTTTTTTACAGAAAGGAACAACAATAATTGGAAGGAGCTCAAATTTTCAATTAAAGGACTGCAAATGCGGGCAGTCACTCTAGGCTCTCCTGATCTCCACAATCAGAGTCTGCCTATCTCTTTTCGCCCATCTCACTATTTACCATCGCTTCCCTTACCTACTACCATACTAGCAAAACGAAACTTGGAAAAACAAAGAAGAGTGGAACAGAAGATTAAAAAAAATTGACGCAGCAAACAAGGTACATACCGTAGCGTGCAAGAAGGTAACAAAAAGTGCAAAGCGTTTCCCAAAAAATTAAACACGTCGCTTCTTGACAAAGAAATCTGTACGACTTATCAGAATTAACGAGAGCTTGACGAGAGCGTAGATTTCTACGAGGGAATCTCGTGACATCGGTCTTCACTAGACGGGGACTTGCGTATGTCCAACTTCAGAAAAATCAGCAGCCGCGGATATTCACCTCTGCCCTTGACTTAAATGAAGCAGTTGGGTCTTCCACAACGCCCTCGTCAATAGCTTACCTACGTACTTTAATGCAATGGTTCCATCACAATTGGATTATTTTCTGGTTGGTGACATTCAGAAAATCTTGTTTCATAACCAAATTAGCCCACCTAGTAATTTTGATCATGACTTTCTACTTTTGGCCTATAAAATACACCTTCGGCCTGTTTCTCAGTTCCAGACGATTTCATTTCGTGACTTCAAACGCATCAATTTGCAGCAACTTGAGTTTGCGTGTCGAGAGTTATCTTGGGATCCTGTTTACTCAAGCTATAATATAATTGAAAAACTTCAAGCGTTTTATGACTCTATTAGACCTTTATATGAAATGTTTGTTCCTCTAAGGTTAATAAGGGTTTATCCACGACGGTGTCCTTGGTTCACGCTTGAAGTGCATATTTCAATAGCTGAAAGAGACTTCTTGTATCATCGGTATAAAAAAACGCGTAATGAGGATGTGCGCAGGTTGTACAAACGAGCACGCAATAGGACAGTATCGTTAATTCGTTCAGCTAAACGCTCCTATTTTAGTAACCTGCTGGATACAAGTTTGCCTCCCAAGAGGCTATGGAGTAATCTCCGTAATCTTGGAGCTGTTGGTCAAAATTACCTAAAAGCAGAGTTAGATCCTGATGTCCTGAATACATTCTTTTCTTCCACCTCCGATGCAGTCTGTAATTTTCCTTCTTTCAACTTAAATTATACTTCTGATGGCTTTGTATTTCGCTGCATTGGCGAGGATGAACTTCTTTCTACACTATACGCAATAAAATCTGAGGCGGTTGGCTCTGATGATTTTCCACCTAAGTTTTTAAAAATCATCGCACCGTTTGTATCAAATGTGCTCACGCATATCTTCAACTACTGTCTTACGTGCTCCCAATTTCCAACACAATGGAAGCAAGCGTTGGTGGTACCTATTCCAAAAACAATTTCCCCTTTGCAACCCTCCGATTTCCGTCCAATTAGTCTTCTATGTTTTTTGTCGAAAGTATTTGAAAAAGTAATTTTTAAGCAACTTAGTTCGTATATTGAAGAAAACTGTCTTCTTTCTGAATGGCAATCTGGCTTTAGAACTGGACATAGTTGTGAAACTGCACTACTAAAAGACTTTTCTGATATCTATGATGCTTTGGACAACCGTAAAGTAACTTTCTTGACTTTACTCGACTTCTCGAAAGCATTTGATTCGGTTGAACATGTAAAGCTCTTACAGAAATTAGGTAGTAATTTCGGTCTTGGTTCTACTGCTGTGAAATTGTTTCAAAGCTACTTGTCTGGTCGTTCTCAAATAGTTAAAATCCAGGATAAATTTTCCGAGCCCATACTTCTACGCTGTGGAGTGCCACAAGGCTCTATTTTAGGTCCCTTGCTATTTAGCATTTACATTAATGACCTTCCTCTTGTAATTAAAAGCACATCTATACACTTATATGCTGATGATGTGCAAATCTACATAAGTATGCCCATAGATTCAACCGCTGAGTGTATTCGTAGACTTAACGATGATTTGAGGAGTATTTATGATTGGACTGTTAATAATAAACTGCCCCTAAATCCTAGGAAATCTTCATGTCTGGTGATTAGTAAGACTCCCTTTGTATTAAGCACACTCGCACCAATTATAATAAATGATGTCATTTTGCCTTATGTTGACTCAGTCAGAAACCTAGGTGTTGTGTTTAATTCTAAATTTAGTTGTTGTAGTCATACGAGCAGAGTTCTTCAAAAAGTCTATGGATGCTTACGTCAACTATGGGTAAGCTCTAGCCTTCTCACACCTGATATGCGTAAAATGCTTGTGATTGCTCTAATCATGCCTCACCTGAGGTATGGTAGTCTAATTTTCCCGAAACTTGATTCAGTGTGTATGAGAAAAATGGAAGTTGCATTTAACGATTGTCTTCGCTTCGTCTATAGGCTAAGACGGCATGATCATATTACACCATATGCATCCAGCTTATTGGGTCTTACTTTTGCAAACCATCGCTCGTACCACGAATTAAAATTTATCTTTAAGCTTATGAATAAAATGTGTCCACGTTATTTGTTTGAGAAACTACGTTTCTTACAATCCAATAGGCAGGTAACATTATTGATTCCTAGGTGTAACTCGTCATTTGGTGATCGTTCTTACTTTGTCCAAGTTGCGCGTAAATGGAATGCTTTGCCCTGTGGTATTCGGAGTGCGACATCTAGCCGAACTTTCAGCAAGCTTTTAAGAGACCACTTTAGTTGATTCTATCTTTCTTTCTTTTCACTCTTTCTCCTTCTTTCTCTCTTATCTTCTGCTCTCATTCTTTTCTATTTTAGCAATTTTTCAAATATTTTTTATTTCCTATTCTTTTATGTACAGTTAAGATGTTTAATCTTTGTACTCTACCAATAAATGTTATTATTATTATTATTTTCTTAAATGATCCACAAAATATGCTGATCCAGCTTGGATAAGCAGCCTATTCCAAGATGACTTCTCCATACAACTACTGGATTGTGAAGTAGTATTCCTCGGAAAAAAAATTCAAAACAGCTCAGGAGCTTTAAGGGGGTATTCTAGTGTAGAAGCATGAATTTGAGGTGTTTTTTCAGCTGCTGTAAATAAAAAACTAAAAATATTTTTACTATCCATTTTTTCACAAGATATTTATTCATGTTTAAAGAATACATAAAAAAAAAAGTCGAAAAATTAAAAACTGTAAATTTTATAGGTTGTTGAAGTAGGGTGTAAAAAAAAAATGGCGCGCCAAGTTTGCCACGATTCCAACCCTTCTGATGATCTGACCAAAATAAAAAAAAACATATTATTAATTTAGATGAATGCTGCTATCGTACTAACTAAGAAAAAGTGGCATTTTTTTTGTTTTTGGCTAAATTCCGGCTGTCCGAAAAAAAAAATTGTTTTTTGGCCTATTTTTTTGACTTTTCAGAATTTTTTAAAAATAGTAAAAAACATTATATTGTTATAATAATAGCTCATACGATAAAGACATGTATTGAGAACACTCACTGAAAATTTGAAGTAAATCGGTCAAGTAGAACTTGAGAAATCATGGCAAACTTTTTGAAAATGTAGTTTCGAGATAAACACGTTTAAAGTTTAGGGTAAAATTACGCCGGTTTTGAACCATAAAATGACATTTTATACTTACGTTCATTTAATCCGCGATTCATGCTCCATACATTGGGCCTTCTTCTACTTCAAAAAAAGCATTTTCCAAACAACAACAAACCCTTTTAAGGACACATTCTTGAAAGGTTGAGCTTTGAAAATATCAAAAAATTTTTTTTTTTTTTTTCAAATTTCTACACTAGAATACCCCTACTAAAATGACTATATCTCTGAAAATAATTAAAATTTTAACAAGCCCTTTTAAGGACATATTCTTGAGAGGTTAAGCTTTGAAAATATCAAAAAAAAAGTGATTTTTTCAAATTTCTACACTAGAATACCCCCTTAAGGTGGTTATTCCTTTCAAATATGATTGGCTGTTCTTGAACTCAACATCGGACGCCTTCAGATGGAAAACCTCAGCCTCAGTCATTGGAACAAGTTAGATCTAAGATAAGCAGTTCCTCTATTAATATACTCGGTCTTACTAAACCTAAGTTAAATTCTTATTTAGATGAAAGTTCCAATAGATATAGCAGACTAACAAAGCCTGCGAAACCTGCAACATCTTCTAACATCACTATGCAAATAAATAGCCGTAATCCATTGACTTCCTATCTAAATTTCTTCCGGAGTCACATTATCGTCGGCGGTCGCTCTTACTCTGATGTCAACGAAATTCCCATGAACAGTCCAATTCTCTCTAATCCTCCACAACCTCAGCCCGCGTGTGGAGAGAGCACACTGGGTCTTTCTGAGAGTGGTAGCACCAATATCGCCTCAACCAATCTCTCTTTCTTGAATCCACTACAGCCCCCCGTCGTAAAAATGTCTTAGTTTCCGCGGATAACCCCAGTCGGGAAAGGAAGAACTTCTTCATTAATGCTGAATGCCTGATTTTGTAAATGGTATACACTACCAGCTGGATTATTTTGTTAATTACAATTAACATAAAAATGTCATAGCCATGGAAGGCCTTACATTGGTCATTACTGGTAAAAAGGAGAAAGAATCAAAAGAACGAAGAAATAACAGAACAGAACAAATAAATCACAAGCATAGAGGCACTACCCTCTGCATTACCAGGTAATGCAAAATGTAAGTAGTAGTACTTTGGCTGTGGACGTTGTGGATTCTATATTAATTACATTTCAACCGATTACCTTTGCAGTGTCAAATCAGGACTGAAGTAATCAAATACATAAGTAAGGGCTTCCAATATTCCCGACTGGGACGTAATTTGTTGTCTCGTCAAAGAGAAAATAGGGTCTTCGATAATGCAAGGCTATTTCTCGCTTATATGCACGACAGCCCGACTACACCTGCATATATGGCAAAACCAAGACCAGATTTTCGATTAACAAAAACGTCTTCCTAATGATCACAATACTCTGCTCAACTTGTACTTTAAGTACCATGAGCAATACCAAAAAACATTCCAACAAGTAAGCAGGAGACTCTCCAGTTATGCTTCGCACGTAAGATCTCTACTTATGTCACATCTCCAAAAAAAGTCGTGATGAAATGTATAGATATTATCGTCCCTAACTAATCACTTCTCCAACAACTAATCCGATCTCGACTCTTCACCCAAAACCAAGCTAACCTGATGATATAAGGCTCTTCTATCACAACGGCAAGCTGAATAATCTCTTTATCGACGCAAATTCGTGCCAGTTACTAGTGTTCACCGAAACATGGTTGAATGAGACTTTCCTAATTGAGGCAATCCTAGACTGCAGCTGGACTATATATAGATGCTACATTAGACTACAAGAGAACAAGAGGAGAAGGAGTACTAATAGCCGTTAGAGACCCTTTAAATAGTGAACTCATAACAACCAACGGTTCACAATTTTTTGAACATATCTTTATACGTGTGAAATCCGACAAGAAACAAGTATTCATCGGTTCATTTTATATCCCCCACAAAGCTGACGAACCTTACGATCTGCTGCATACCTTAGAAGAAGTCAATAAGACTCTCTGCAGCAACGATGGCATATTCGTCTTAGGAGATTTCAACCGTCCTAATATTTCTTGTCGACAACCAAGTTGTGCGTCTGTAGGGCACTTAACGGTAACCTTAAAGTTCAGTTTTTGTCGGATACGATCAAGTTCAGTGAAAACATCCAACTTACAAGCCATACGAATCTGCTCAAGGAATACCCACATCGGACAGAGCATGTAAGGAACGAGCCCGCCAACAGATGTTGCGTGGTCTTTAACAATTATAGATAATGTTACTCCCTTTCAATAAATAAAGCATCCTATAAAAATTGTTTTAAAAAACTAAAAAAAATACACTTTTATTTTAAAATGAATCACAAAGTAAAAAATAATTTTGAATGTAAAGTTTTTATTGCTGCAACCACTTACTTATAAATGTAAAAAATCGTTGAGCGCCCTTTTCCTATATTCTTTTTTTATTAATACTTGAACCTTTCGTAAGCGCCCCACTCGGAGTTCAATACGACGACAACAACTTCGTAACAGACTTAATGTTCGCCGACGATAGCGCTGTTTTCGCCGACACGGATGCCGAAGCAACGGACATCTTATACGATATTTCCCGCAATCATACGGGTTAAAAATCAATGCGGAAAAGACCAAAGTGCTCACAACGGATGGATCAAGAGCCAGTGTTCACCTCGATGGAACCCAAATCGAACAGGTTCCAAGGTTCAAATATTTGGGATCATTGGTTGAGGAAACGAAAGTAGCATCGACGGCCGACGTTCACAGCCGTATCGGCCAGGCAACAGCAACATTCGCCTCGCTCAAGTGGTGCATATGGAACCGAGCAAATATCTCCATCAAAACAAAACTACGTCTTTACCGAACGTTGATTCTTCCGATTCTTCTTTATGGATCTGAAACGTGGACACTGCTCAAACCGGACGTTAAGAAGCTCGAGGTCTTCCAAATGCGATGTTTGAGGCAGATCCTCCGTGTCTCACTCCGTGATCGCCTTCGAAACGAGGTTGTCAGACAAAGATGCGATCAGCAAACACTGATCGAAGAAGAAATGCAAAAACGTCGACTACGGTGGTTTGGACATGTTTGCCGAATGGATGATAACCGCTTGCCACGTAAACTTCTCTGGCGAGACCGTCCTGCAGACTGGAGAATACAGCGATCGGCATCGAAGAAAACCTGGTTGAAGAATATCGAGGGTGACTTAAAGAATCAACGATTATCAGTTACCGAGGCTCGAGACACCGCCAAAAACCGAGAAGAATGGAAGCGAATCGTGAATAGAGTTCGGGACCCAGCGGCACCGACAGCAGCGTATCCGTTGCGGGGACGTCCCGCTCGGACCGCCAGCTAACGGATCAAAGAAGAAGAAGAAGAAGAAGCGCCCCACGCTTTTTTCGCTTTTCTATGGCATGTCTTCCGCCTTTTTGTGGCGGCGGTCATATTAGATTAAAAATGACGTCACACAGCTTATTGTATTCTACCTGTCGTACTCTTTCGTTACCAAAATGGGCCGCCATCTTGTAGTCGCCTTCTTGTTTTTTATACAACATGATCATATTCATTTAGTACGTATAAATAATGAGTTGAACTCAGGTTGAACCAAACCAGCCAAGAATAGCGGCAACTGGTAGAGTTATAAAAGCTCTCTAACCACCTACAATAGGGCGATCAGATGAGCAAAAAGAAATGGCTGGGGAAATTTCTGCAGGGCATCGAGACGCAGCAAAAATTCACAAAGCTTTATTATCGGGAGATCAGGATCTAAAAAGAAAAACGATGGTTCTTTTACTCAGTCAAGGGAAGAAGCCTTGATAATATTGCTTCAAGCACACTTCCTAGGCACAACCATCTATTCAAATGGAAACCCAACTTCTGCTGGGCAGCTCGCAGAGCCACTTTCTAAAGTGAACAAATCTGCCTGAACAGAAGCAGAAACCGTGTTAGGTACGCGATTGGATCGTTCAAACCATTCAAGTCTCTGGGATCAGACGGGATCGATCCCATTCTGTTACAGTAGGGCTGCGACCTAGTCACTCCCTTATTAAGTAAAATATTCAGGGCTTCCCTGCGAAAATTGTTATATCCCATCTGTCAACGGAAGGACGTCAACATATAATTTATACTTAAGCCAGGGCGATTGGATTACACCACGGCTAAATCTTTCAAGCCCATAAGTCTCTTGTGTTTTGCCCTGAAGACAATGGAGGAAATTGTCGACATCATTAACGCCACTAAGCTTCTATTAGCATGCCTACAATAAAGGCTAGTCCACTGAGAAAGCACTGCACAATCTGGTACTCAGGCTGGAAGGCGCAGCACTAAACAAACCAGTTGCGCTGACGGCCTTCCTCGATATCGAGCGAGCCTTCGACAAGGGGGCCTCGGTAGTCTAGGGGTAAGGCGCCTGACTGCTATCCCAGAGGTCCCGGGTTCGAATCCCGGCCAGCCCCACGGTCCTTTGCCTTTTCCACTTTCCCACCCACATAACTTTCCTTCTTTCTTCTCCCCTCTTTACATTCCTGATTCCCCCTGTCATAGCCTTCGCTAGTCCTTTCCCGCTCCACCAAGCGCATGTCATCGGTTGGCTGATGAGATTCAACTCGTTTCAGGAGGCATAACACTCCAGCGAGTTGTTTCTCAAATGCCCCGATGACAGAGTCGCGAAATCGTTGGAGTAAAATATCGCGGCTAGGTTGTGGCAGCTCCTTCCTACTTCTATCTCTTTCTACTCTCTATCTTCCGGCTAGAGCTGCTGTTCGACATTCTACATGAAAAATATAGATTGTCGAACAGTACAAAGGGGCTTCCCCTAAGCCTCTAGTCTATCACATAAAAAAAAAAAAACACATCCTTTGCTACTATAGCTAGGGCGCTAAGTAGACGTATTCTAAGTAGCACTTTCTTCAACTGGATCGACTCTATGCTGAGAACTCACAAACTAATGGTCTGTCATGTCTCTAGGGTTCGGGTACTATAGCAAAAGGTTGTCCACAGGGAGGAGTTTTATTTGCACTTCTCTGGTGCCTTGTTGTAGATGAACTTTTAGAGCTACACTACGGACGAAACTTTTTCGCCCAACGATCTCGTCATAGTAGTTACAGGTGAAACTGAAGGAGCCATGTAAAGGTGTCTGCAGCAGGCAATATATCTGGTCTCTAGCTGGTGCGTCAGTGTAGGACTACCGTCACTCGCTGATAGAACTATAGGCTTTTCACAAACAACCAAATATTTAGAAGTGACGCTGCATGCCAAGCTCATCTGGAACAAGTACATGACCTCTCTGATGAGCAGGACGAGCAGATCCTTGTGGGCTTGCCGTGAGCTTGTGGATCAGCATGGGATTTATAACCGAAAGTGAAAGTCTCAGATTCAGTAGGGCAATAAGCCTAGGCACTCTAGCAAGAGTCTCTCAAGCAGAGGTGTACGCTAAACCGGCAAGCACTCATGAAACTTAAGAGGGGCTCACCAGAACAAACTGATCTCTATCTTCTCTGATATCCAAGCGGCAATTAGGGCGATAAGGTTCCGTAGGGCCAAGTCCTATTGGTGAACTGTGCGTTCTCAATCAAGTTCCCTTATCTGGATCCTTGGTTACCGGGGCTTCAAAGGCAATGAAAAGGGAGATGCCCTGGCTAAACAGGGCTCTGACATTGCATTCATGGGTCCAGAGCAGGCTATCGAGGCGCCTTGCAAAAGGCCCTGGCCGATCGGACTCTGATGAAGCATAAGGAACCGCTTTAAGCGGTTCCTTCCTGTAACATCTCCTCACACGGCGAAAGAATTGGACTTGTTGGCTTGATTACCGGACACTGTACTCTAAATTACCACTTATGGAGGATCCATTTAGTAGAGAAAGACCCATATGATTCATCTTAGCATATATTGATAGGACTTACCATACATACATATTTAATTTTTCTAAGTTATTTAATTTATTGTTTCGCTTGTCAGCCGTCATTACCCAGCATAGGGTTACTTGAAAATATAATAATATGATTGACTTAGTATTCTTCCCCATTCCCTATTTAATAAAAAATCCTTTCAATTACATAATTCCCAAAAACCCCAAAAAATTGTTCAACTTCCCATTAATTTGCGTGTAGCAAGGCAATTCCTTTTAATCAAAGAACTGTTGTCTCAATTGTTTTGCGTGTCTCATAGAAAATTGGAGACCAGCTGTACCATAAGCCCACACATTCAATTACTCCATCTTATATGAGATCTTTAAACAAAGGGAACCCCAATAAAATTTGCCTAGATCCTTTCATTTACAAAACATAACGTCCCAATGGAGGAGCCAACAAAACAACAACTAAAATCCTTCCAGGGACATGGTCTCGGTATTATATACACTTTGGGTGTCTAATGATTGCACCATCTGCGATAAAGCATGCCGAAATCCATAATACACGCACTCCCTCAATCCCTTAACTCCCGAAGGAAATCGATACATACTTTGTGTTTTGCTAGCATCCCGAAGGATGCCTACATCTTTTCTACCTTAGATCTCGAGGATTATAAATGATTCAAGGACAGCGTTTCTAGGCTTTTTACCTTTTACAATTTCGCGCTGAATATAGTAGCATCGAGCAGGAATGATGTAGAAGGCAGACTCTGAGCGGTCTCCGCGGTATTACCGATGCACGGGGAAGCTGGTCTGTGTGGGTCTCCTCTGGCTTCCTGAATTCGCGGGGATGGGGGGTGGTGTCACTTAGGTATGATGGAACGTCTGTAATTGAACGTCTATGCTCGTAAAATATTAATTCCATCTACATTGAACTTTCATAACCGCTGTAATGCGTATATGTGCGGTAAATTCAACGATGTGGCAACGATGTGGAGGAGTCCTTGGCAATGTTCAGGTCTAATTTGCAGGTTGATTTTCGGGGTAGATACTGGCTTCCCCATCCCCAAACCCCTTGCCATCATAAATTTATATTGTGACGAATATTGATGTGTGGCTGATTGTCTCGAACTCGCACAACAGTTAACTTGAAGGGCGCCGCACCGTACACCAGATGAAGCTCAAAAGGAAACTCCTATTAAATAATGGCTTAGACTGACGTACGTGTCAATCTTCTGTCAACTTGGGTAGATAAGCGGAATGTGGTTATTGAATTTTGGGATTGAATTAGCTGATGGCGCTGTGCGGAGGAACATTTTGCGATAGAACTTCTCGTAGGGGTAGAACAGTGATGTATAAGGGAACAGTTGTGTTATAAAACAGCATTAAAATGTATTAAGGTAGTGTAATTTGAGTTTTCGAAGCGAAAAGCAGGGCCGGGGGGAATGTTGAATGTTTTCGCTTGTTTAAGTTGTTTAAATTGACATTTAGAGGGGCTTTATTCTTTTTTCGTGTGACAATAAGTCTCATGGGAGATTTGAATTTTGGGGTAGGAGATGTAAAATATGTAGACTATGCGTGTAGCTTGAAAAGACAACACTAAACCACTTAGAAAGACTTTATTGATTACTTATAGGCTTGCAATATCATTGTTTATATTTTACAGCACAAGGTGTACCGATTATTGATTACCAGTGCTTCTACACCTGTGTATTTAAATTTTTTGTGGCATTCCTTTTAAAGTATTTTGTTTCTTGCATATGAAGCGGCAAGTAATATGAAGTCATACTTACATCAATTATTCTTCTTGAATTAGGAAAATCAAATGGTACAAATATTGACTCAAATTGGACAACTTCAATCTTCCGAATTGAAGCGTTAATTTATCATTTCGGCACTAGAAAGTATATTAATAATAAGCTCGATAATACATTGAGAAAATATATTGAATAGAAAATTAGAAGATTTTACTGAATTATAAAATACAGAACTAAAAGAAGATCAACTTCAAAATCATACGATATCATGTGTAAAATTAAAAGTAGCGATGAAGAATGGTTTCACGATCAATAGAAAAACGCACTGAGCTGGCTTAAACCTCGATTTGGAAGTTGGACTAGGCTTTTATACCCCAGAGTATGGATTTCTAAGTTGTTGGATCATACAGATGTAGTATTTCAAGCTGATCCCATGGCATTAAAAGAATAGGCTAAAGTCTGTATCTTATTACACAAAAAAGGCCCTACAAAAATAATTATCAATTCAGACCTTCAGCTGCGAATTGCTCTGTTATTCTGTAATGGTTACCGGCCTTAGAGGAATATCAAGGCAACGAAATAAAACATTAGCTTACAAAAATGGCGCGGGATTGGTATTTATTCGAACAAAACTGAGCTGTGGCAAATATGGAATTTGACTTAGGAATTTAAAACTTCAGAAGACTATACAGGATGTGCTAAAAAATAAATTAAAGCCACTCACAGTGGCATAATGGAAACATCGAACGAAAGAAAATAGTTAGGTGTAGAATAATCGCATTTGATCGCTTCGCATCAAAACAAGGTTGTGCTGTCCCATTGTGTATGCTGTGCATTTGCATGACCTTCCATAACCAGGACTGTGGTAACATCTGTGAGCCTTACCAGGTCTTGAAAGGCCTTAGGAGGTAGAGGGCCCTCACTTCGTGGGCTAGATAGAAGAAGCCATCCTGAGTTTCTTCCGTTTTTACCCTAGGTCAACCATACAGTTACTGCCTGCGTCAGTAAATTGAAGGAGAAGAAAGGTGTTAATACCGTTTTAGACCAGAATATCTGTTATAGATTTCAGAGGACTAGGACTAGGGCAGCATCGACTTCGCCCTTTTTTTATGTGAATGACTAGAGTCTCTGGAAAGGCCCTTTATACTGTTTACAATCTATTTTCTTCGTAGAGAGTGCAATGTCGAACAGCAGCTCTAGTCGGGTAGGAAGGAACCCACACCTACCCGCGATATTTTTAGTCCACCTACTCCCAACCATTACTTTCGCGACTTTGACATCGGTGCCCTGAGAAACAACTCGCTGGAGTGCTGTGCCTCCTGAAATGAGTTGAATCTCATCAACCAACCGATGACGTGCGCTTTGGTGGAGCGGGGAAATGCTAAGGAAGGCTATGACAGGAGGAATCTGGAATGTTAAGAGGGAAGAAGAAGAATTCCTAGATTTCTAGAATTCCTGCTGGGATTGCTTGGCATGCGTGGTATGACCCAGCAGCAAATCTAGGCAGCACTTACCGATGGAGCAATGATATAAGTAGTCATCTGGTAAGGGGAACTCATATTTTCTTTGGTGTTAGATTAGCCCTTATATAACTCATTACAAGAGAAGGCAGATGGTATGGTGTAATCCAGACTTAGAACCAAACAAGTGATAATTTTCTCAATGACTCCTTTGCTTTCGTATTTTTGTAACACGTAATTTGTAGCTGATCTAAGATGAGCAGTTCTGTAAATACACTTACGCCCTGTTTCCCAGTGTTCACATAAGCTTTCGCTTAGCCTTAAGCTTTCGCTCAACTTATTTACTGTTTCGCAGTAGCGGTTCAAGTGTTGAACTTGGTTCAAAATTGACTTGAACTGAGGGACAAAATTTGGCTACTTGCTCAGGGTATAAGTGAGAGAAATGTCATTCATTTTAGAAAAATCACTGTGAACTTGGGTTCATTTATCGATTGTAATTATAAGTTGAAATTTTTTTCAATTGTAAAAAGAAGAAAGCATTCGACTAAAAAGCATGCTCTAAAGAGTGCGGATAGAATGCTGTTGTTTGTAACTCCAAAGATGAAGAGATTATTTCTTTGCCGCTCTGAATGCTTCATTTTCTCACCACTCGTGCAGCATCTAAAACAGAATAGCCAATGCCCAATGATAAAGGTATGCACTGGAAAAGATGGCATCCCGCCAGAATTGCTGGAATCCGACTTATGCCTAATAGCAGATGCGACACATCCAGTCCTGGATATAACACGGAATATCAGCACCTTTCCGGAAGATTGAACGGATGGTGCCATAGTCAAGATACCACAAAAGGGGGACTTAACAATATGCGACAACTGGAGAGACATCTGTCTATTATCTTCTGTGGAAAAAATCTTGTCCCACATAGTACTATCTAGAATAAAAGGGGCAGTAGACCGAACGCTTAGAAGATAGCAAGCTGGGTTCAGAAAAGGCCGTTCCTGCATAGATCATATTAAAACTTTGAAAATCATAGTGAGCAGGGTATTGAATTATGATCCCCCCCTTTTCCCTTCTTTCATAGACTATGAGAAAGCCTTCGAATCGGTTAACAGGACCTTCATATGGCGAGCTCTACGGCAACGTGGTAATAGAATTGATAACAGCTGTATACAGCAATTCCAAATGCAGAGTTCTCCACAACGGGAAATTATCCGATAGCTTTGAAGTGAGCACAGGACGGCGATAAGGATGCCTATTTTCGTCATAGTTATAAGCAGCCATGTTCTTTCCAAAATTACCCAATTTATATATGTACTAAGAGCAAAAATTGCACCAAAAATGGCAACTTATTCAATCCCTAGCAGCCATGTTCTTTCCAAAATTACCCAATTTATATATGTACTAAGAGCAAAAATTGCACCAAAAATGGCAACTTATTCAATCCCTAGCAGCCATGTTCTTTCCAAAATTACCCAATTTATATATGTACTAAGAGCAAAAATTGCACCAAAAATGGCAACTTATTCAATCCCTAGCAGCCATGTTCTTTCCAAAATTACCCAATTTATATATGTACTAAGAGCAAAAATTGCACCAAAAATGGCAACTTATTCAATCCTTAGCAGCCATGTTCTTTCCAAAATTACCCAATTTATATATATACTAAGAGCAAAAATTGTACCAAAAATGGCAACTTATTCAACGACAGTGGCCTACAAAACCCAGCGAACTAAGTTTAGCTGAACTGAGGACAAAAGCAAACTGCGAAACGCTTTTGACTTGAGCTAAAGCTCAAAATTATTGCTCAAGCTCAGCTGAGCGAAAGCTTAAATCGACACCGTGAAACGGGCATTAGGTAAGTATAGATTTTTTTAAAACGTCGTGACATACCGCGCATCTACCCCAGCTAAGCTCTTAAAAATGTTTAAAAGCTCGGACAAAGCTCCATTTAACTCCTCCTATCAATTCACTTGCTGCCATTTAATCAGTCGCGGGTGCGTATTGCTACAGGGAGGTGTATTTTTCTCGGACTTCAATGATTTATTTAAAAAAATTACAAATTATGAATGAAAAACGCCCCTTTTTATATATTTTTTTTATTTTAAGGTTTTGTATTTTACACATTTGCTACAGAAATAATTTGTAGCAATTTCTACAAAATAAATACGAAATTTGTATTTTTATCACTTCGATTATAGTCCATTCAAAACGCGGGGGGGTGTTCCAAAATAACACCGTTAAGAAAATCGAACCCTAAAGGTTTTAGGGGTCGCTGATCACGAAAAACGGGGTCCCGCGGTCCTAAAACATGGGCGTCACCCCTAAAAATGCAAAAAACACCCCTTTTTAGGGGGGTTTCGCGATTATTTCAATAATAATGAAAACTTATGCGATGAAATGCACTTTTTTTAATATTTATTTGCGAAGGTGGTTGATTTATACTAAATTAAGGCGAACTTACGATGAGGGGTAGTCCTAAAGGGTTGAAACTACCCCTAAATCGGCCAAAAATGGCAAAAATTGTAAATTTTTTTTTTCAAGTTTATGCTTCAAATTCGATTGTGGGCGTAATGTCAGGCAAAAATAAATTATTTTCAACCTTTAAGGGGTTAAAACTACCCCTACAATATAGTCCATTCAAAACTAAGGGGGGGGGGGTGTTCCAAAATAACACTATTAAGAAAATCGAACCCTAAACGTTTTTGGGGTCGCTAATCACGAAAATCGAGGTCCCGCGGTTCTAAATCATGGGCGTCACCCCTAAAAATGCAAAAACACCCCCTTCAGCAAAAAAATTAATTTTTTCAACCCTTAAGGGGGTAAAACTACCCACCCCTACATTAAAATTGTAATGAAATATTTCTCAATATATTTTTTATTTTTTTTTCTCTTTAGGGGTGGTTTAACCTCTGTAAAAAGGGGTTTATAGTGAAATTTTCCAAATGTTTTAATGATTATAAATGGAAAATAAAATTTAAATGTAAAACAATAAATTTTGTTTCAATTACAATTTTAATGTAGGGGTAGTTTTACCCCCTTAAGGGTTGAAAATGATTTATTTTTGCCTGAAAGCACGCCCACAATCGAATTTGAAGCATAAACTTGAAAAAAAAAATTGTTTACAATTTTTTCCATTTTTGGCAGATTTCGGGGTAGTTTCAACCCTTTAGGACTACCCCTTATCATAAAGTTCGCCTTAATTTAGTACAAATCAACCACCTTCGCAAATAAATATTAAAAAAAAGTGCATTTCATCGCATTAGTTTTCATTATTATTGAAATAACCGCGAAAAAGGGGTGTTTTTTGCATATTTAGGGGTGACGCCCATGTTTTAGGACCGCGGGACCTCGATTTTCGTGATCAGCGATCCCAAAAACGTTTAGGGTTCGATTTTCTTAACGGTGTTATTTTGGAACACCCCCCCTCGTTTTGAATGGACTCTATAGTAGGGGTAGTTTTAACCCCTTAAGGGTTGAAAATAATTTATTTTTGCTTGGCAGTACACCCACAATCGAATTTGAAGCATAAACTTGAAAAAAAAATTTACAATTTTTTCTATTTTTAGCCGGTTTAGGGGTAGTTTCAACCCTTTAGGACTACCCCTTATCATAAATTTCGCCTTAATTTACTACAAATCAACCACCTTCGCAAAAAAAATATTAAAAATTTTTTTTTTCAAGTTTATGCTTCAAATTCAATTGTGGGCGTAATGTCAGGCAAAAATAAATTATTTTCAACCTTTAAGGGGTTAAACTACCCCTACAATATAGTCCATTCAAAACTAAGGGGGGTGGGGGTGTTCCAAAATAACACTGTTAAGAAAATCGAACCCTAAACGTTTTTGGGGTCGCTGATCATGAAAATCGAGGTCCCGCGGTCCTAAAACATGGGCGTCACCCCTAAAAGTGCAAAAAACACCCCTTTTTAGGGAGTTTTCGCGATTATTTCAATAATAATGAAAACGAATGCGATGAACGTTTTCATTATTATTGAAATAATCACGAAAACTCCCTAAAAAGGGGTGTTTTTTGCAATTTTAGGGGTGACGCCCATGTTTTAGGACCGCGGGACTTCGATTTTCATGATCAGCGACCCCAAAAACGTTTAGGGTTCGATTTTCTTAACGGTGTTATTTTGGAACACCATACCGCGCGTTTTGAATGGACTATTAGTAGTTTGTTGACGTTTTCCGCCAGTCACATGCGCGCTTCTGCTTGGGGAGGTTGTGCTGCTTGCGACTGCGGAGAACTATTGTTTCATGAATGAAAAAGTTCATGTATTCAAGAGAATTTTTTTCAGCATTTTTTTAAAATTATTTTAAATTTAGGGATGAGAAATATATCGTATAATTAAAGTAAAATTATGCTTATTATGATGAATAAAATGTCTTTGTTGATCAGGGGCTTTACATGTATTTAAAAGCTCTGCTCAATACAAATAAAGATAAATTAACTTTATTCATTCGGCAAGTGCGAATCCCTTCCCAAATTATTTTGTTGATTTTTTTCTGCGTTTGTTGCCGTTTTAACTAAAAAGAGGGGAAATGATAGAATAATATTTATAAAATTTGGCAACGAGATGCACAGAACTGCTCAAATTTTTTGTGTCACGGAGTTTGAAAAAATCTATACTTATGTAACTGCTCTAAGGAAATCAAAAAAGTAAGGCATTGCCTACTATGACATCGTGTGTAAAAATAAGCACTTCTATAAGGGGTATGGTAATGCCTACCCCTTACTAGTAAGTGCTTACTTTAGTACTTCTGTAAGCTTATAGGTCCTACTGGGGAATAGCAGGGGCGCACCCAGTGTTGGTATAATGCTTTATTTTGACATGGATAATCATACTAGTCTGACTACCAGCGGGCTCTAACATTGCATTCATCAACCCGAGTCCGGTCATTGGGGCCTTAGGCCGAGCGAAGTGGCCGCCGTACTTTTGCACCCAATACAACACCAAAAGAATAATGAATCTAATCTTCTTGTTTTCACCTTTACGATTCCCTGCCTTGTCTTGTGCCTTAGCCTATAAAAACAAAAACCAACTCCGCCGTGTCGCCTGGTCCCAAGCCCAGGGTGTGAAAGGAGGAGGGTGGTCGACCTGCCGAATTGACCAGAATCGGTCAATCCGAAGAACCGAATAAATTAGGCAAGCAACCACTTTTTTCAAAGCGGCACCGACAGCAGCGTATCCGTTGCGGGGACGTCCCGCTAGGACCGCCAGTTAACAGATTAGAGAAGAAGAAAGAATAGAGTCATCTACTGTTCGATCGCCGAACCCACTATTCGATGGACTAAGACCCCTTGTTGATATCAATTGTTTCATTCTTCTCTCCATAAGCTTCCCGACTAGAAGTTTGCTGTTCGACTTTTGCACTCAGTTTCAAGGGGTTTACATCTAAGCTCTAGTCTTTCACATTAAAGAATGTTAGAAGGGAAAACGTATGCTTTGTTAGAACAGAAATAGCAATCGGAGGAAAAAACTTTGTCAAATATAGGACGTCCAAAAGCACGCTAGATAAATGACGTTGTAAAAGTACTTAAATTATGCGTATTAATTACCGGTAATCCATGCCAGATGGCAGAAGGAGGGGATAAATAAGCTTGGTTCTTTGTCCACATTAGGTAAATGTTTAATGAATAAAACAGAAGTAAATATTTAACGAATGATCTTTTTAGCAATTTAATTGAACTATTTAGTATTTTTCTGTAATTACCCCAGTTAAATTCTAACTAAATGTAACTTGAAATTCCCTTCTACATATGTTAAATATGTATATGTACATATGTATGTATATATTTTTTCCACAATGCCTAACCAACAAAAAACTTGCCACCTGATTTCCGCTTACTGAATTCGAAAAATAAATAAATAAAATTCCAACAAAACAAATTTCAATGCAAATATTTTTTTCCATCACTTCAAACTACACCCCGAATTAATTTATGCACATGAACTGAAAACACCTGGTTTCTGCCATTTTCATACCTGCACTGTATATGCCTGTATATAATGTTTTGTTTATGGTATCAAGGTTTTAATCCTCTTTGTCGGTTTTGTTTGTGCTACCTCTTTCGTTTAAGTTTATTACTGTGGGGCTTTTTTATATAGTATATCCTTGCACAAAATAAAAATTTTAATAGGTATAACGTATTGACATAGGGAAGGGAATATCCCTGTTGTGGAGTATTTTCCAATGATCAGGATTTTTTTTTTAAGTTTTAGTTTTGTGCAAATTATGCAAACAGTTTTGAATATATGTTGAGATTGAAGGATTGATTGCATGGAAAAAAGGATTTTGGTATGTACATGCATTTAAGGGGTGCTTCATATAGAGCGGTATTACTTCAATGGAGGATAATAGCTGCCGTTTTCCATTTTATAGGAAATCAATGGTATTATAAATTTCATTTTTTTTAAATATTGACTTGTGATTTTATAGAATTACGGAACATGGATGGTACATGGATTATCTGTTTAAATGGTTCAATTGAAGATTCGATCTACTCGAAAACAGAAACCAACAATCGATCACCATCAGTAATCATCATTGAAAAAAAAATTGTAAATTTGTTTTGACGTTTCCATAGTATTCCGTTCCCAATCCTTGTATTGTGGCATAAAAATTATCGCCTTTCAGTTGCCGGGTAGCCCTAATAAGGTCGATTCGCACTATACGGAACGTCAACGTCACGTCACCGAACGGCAACGTCGCGTCAAAATATTCTTCAATGAGTTTTGCACTACACGTTCACATAGGCAACGTCACGGACCGTCAACGTCACGGCACGTCAAGATTAGTTTCAAACTATATTTTGACGTGCCGTGCCTTGACGTGACTGATCTATTCTGTTGAATGCGAACGTAGTAACGGCAGCATTTCGAATTTTTCAAATAATAATCTTTTTTTGAAGAAACTAAATTCATCATGGAAGATGAAAAATTGATTGAAAAGGTTCGGCGATAGGAGAAGCTGTATGATCTTTCGCAGAAAAGGTATAGTGACAATACTCACAAAGAGAAAATTTGGTCAAATATTGTCAAAGAATTAAATACACCAGGGGCCTTATTCTCTATTACAATATTGTGAGAATTTCTCTCGAAAATGCCAAAATGGTATTCTGTATTACAAACTGATTAAATTCTGCTCGAAACTGTAACTATATTGTTAGATTTTTACTCGAAAGCTCAAAGATAATCGAGTAATTTATAACATTTTATGTATGGGGGAGACAAATGAAACCTCTTGCACTCATTTTCATCTCTTTCGGGGACATTCCTACTAAAGGAACCAATATTGTAATAGGGATTACGGAAGCATTTTAGTTTCGGATAACAGTTTCGAGTAAAAAGCATTTGAGTATTCTAATAGAGAATAAGACCCCAGGTAAGTGTTAGGTTTTAATTTTCGCAATAGTTTCTAAACTAGAATGGACGAAGTTGCAAGAAGAGAAATCAAAAGAACGATTTATACCCTCTACTACATTACCATTAACGTACAGCATTATAAGACCGATGCGCTCGCCTCAGGTGCAAAGTAGCTACCAATATGATATGCAACGCCCACAACCAATGTAAATTCAAACAAGTTCTTCCTGCATATCATCATCAACTTCAAATCCCCAGGAATCAATATGTTCAATGTTCAATATATGTTCAAACGGAAACAACCAAACACCAACACTATCCCCATCTCAAAATTCAACTCTTCCGCGTCAGCACAAGAATTTTATGAAAGCTATCCCATCACACATTTAACCAATGAAATATAATTTAATTTTTACTTTCTACATTAAACGAAGTTGACTTATTTTAATTATATGTATTAAACAAACCATCAATTTTTGCTTAGCACTAATATAGCGTCTCGAAAAGATGTTTTTTTTTTAAATTTTATGTTCAATTTTTATTAAAAGTATATAAAACTGCTACTTCGACATTCTCAAATATTTATAAAAATTTATTTCGTCGTCATCCAATTCCTTATACAAGGGGTGGTATTCTCTTTCTTGTCTTCTTCTACTAAATAAGCTTTGCACACATTTTTTCTTTTTTGTTGCTAAATTTAATTTTTCTTCTTCTTCATCCAAAATTAATGCTATCATTGCTAACTTGGTATTATTAAACTTTGGCATTTCAAATAATAATTTAAAATCAGCAATACGGAATGAAGACAATACACTATCTAATACTAACGCAAAATTTACGTAACGTTGACGTGACGTTTAAGTGCGAATTGAAAGCTAAATTGACGTGCCGTTGCCGTTTCGTGACGTGACGTTGACGTTCCGTATAGTGGGAATCGACCTATAAAGGTCGATTCGCACTATACGGAACGTCAACGTCACGTCACGGAACGGCAACGGCACGTCAAAATATTCTTCAATGAGTTATGCACTACACGTTCACATATATAGGCAACGTCACGGACCGTCAACGTAAAGGCACGTCAAGATTAGTTTCAAACTATATTTTGAAGTGACGTGCCTTGACGTGACTGATCTATTCTGTTCAATGTGAACGTAGTAACGGAAGCATTTCGAATTTTTCAAGCATTTATCTTTTTTGCATTGAACTAATTTATCATGGAACATGAAAATCTAGTTGAAAAGGTTCGACGATATGAGAAGCTGTATGATTTGTCATAAATTTTTTTTTCCTCATCTAAAACTAATGCGATCCTTCCATCCATCTTATGGCGCTACAACCTAGTCTTGGCCTCCTTCTAGAATCTAGCCTTGGTCTCCTTTAAAGCATTTCTTCAAATTTGACGGTTTCTGTTCCGGATGTTGAGCATTGATGTGACAGCCGTCACAAAGTCTATCAATCTTTCGTCTATCCAAATTTCTGATACCATAAGCCATTTTGGGATACCATTATCCTCCATCCTGATTACGTGGCCAGCTAGTCTCAGTCTGTTCATTTTTATTAAAGTTGAGAGTTGTGGGTTGTCAAAAATTTCATACAACTCGTTGTTGTATCTTCTTCGCCATATTCCATCCTCTCTGTTTGGGCTGAGAACTTTTTTCTCAAACCTGTTGACTCTTTCCTCTATGTCCTGGGTCATTTGTACAAATCTTGAGTGCAGTATTTGTTTTTGGGCATAAAAGGCTCTATTAGCCTTTCGTCTGGTTATTTCTTCGTTTTCTTCGTTTCTTTTTGTGATTGTAGACCCAAGGTAGACTGTTTTATCGAGTATTTCTAGGTTATGTTCGTCGGTGGTTATATTTTTTCACATTCTAAATCTTCCTGCTCTGGATTGTTGCATCACATTCGGTTTTCTTCATTTATCTTCAGACCTATGTCCTTTGCCGCCTCTTTTAATTCGACATAAGCTTCTTTTGCTGCCAAAAAGGACGTTTCCACGATGGTCAGATCTGCATAACTAAGAAATTGTACCAACGTTTTCCTCATCACCCATTATAGTGCGAGGTTATGAGCATTGGGCCTAACCCATCTCCTTGTCTAAGTCCTTGTTGTACTTCAAATTTTTCTGTTATAACACGTTGCGCATTTGATCAGTAGTACCAGCTTTGTGGGGACTCGTAATTCCTATAAGATCCCGTATAGTCTCTCTCCTCTCAGTTTATTGGGTCATATTCCTGTTGAAAATCGACAAATATCTGGTGAATATCTACATTCCTTTTCCCAGGTTTTCTCCAGAATTTGCTTTAAGGTCAGAAATTGGGCCGATGGTGACCTGTTTGTCCTAAAACCAGCTTGATATTCTCCTATAAGGCCTTTCGCTATAGGTTCTAGTTTTTGTCTCACAGGATTGTGAAGGATTTGTAGCTGCTGCTGAGGAGTGAGACTGAACGGCAAAATTGACGTAACGTTGACGTGATGTTTAAGTGCGAATCGAAAGCAAAATTCAAGTGCCGTTGCCGTTCCGTGACGTGACGTTGACGTTCCGTATAGTGCGAATCGACCTTAAGGCATCCAGCCGGCTTAATCGGTTAATAACAAGGTACCATTGTTCCGCTCAGGTCAGGTCCGCACCTAGCCGACGCACAGTGGCGAGATTTTTGATATTCCACTCAAATTACTCTAGAGGTTGTAAGGAACTGAAAAAGTACAAAATAGAGCCATTTTTAACATTAAATTTGCTTATAGCTTCAAAACTATAGGCCGTAGCATAAAAGCTGTTGAACATTATTCATAGGAAATTGTCCAAGCTTTCCAATTTTGTAATAAAAAAATATCAATTAGCTACTTTTTTTTGGAGAAAAAGGTGGTTGATGTTGAAATTTTAGTGAAGAAAAAACAAAATTTTGACTTTGACCACACATAACTCTGGAAGTTGGTGGGTTGAAGCCTTAACTTTTACCGTTTCACATAGTCGGGAGTATTCTGCGTAGATTGGGGCCCTATTCAAGAAAATCTCTTAAAGGGTTACAAAAATACAAGGTGATATGTAAACCTCTACCAAAAAATTTCAAACTGAATGATTTGACAGTAATTTTAACAGATTTCAAAAACCATATCAAAAATTCATCTAGACAGATTAATAGCTAACTAAAAGACGAACATTAAAAAAAAAAAACATGAGTACGGAAACTCAAATTTTCGGACCATTAGAATAAATTGAATAGAAAAAATAGTATTTTTTTGAAAAAATTAGACTTTTTTTGTTAAAAATTTAAAAAAAAATGAAAATGAAATTTCAAAATCCGGCTAGAGGGATCGATAGGTAAATTCAAGATGAACATTTAAAAAAAATTTTTTTGTCAATAACTTAAAAATTACGACCTCTAGAGTAATTTGGATGGAATATCAAAAATCTCGCCACTGTGCGACGGTGCACCTATTTATTCACCTGGTAGTCTACGTTCACGGTTCTGCCTACCATAGCCGGCGGATAATGTGAGTATGGTTGGTAGCAGTACCCACGCCGAAAATTCCAGGTGGGTAAAATACCCACCCGGATTTCTAGTTGCACTGAGCATGTACAATGTACAGTTATTGAAGCTTACTTCAAGGTTCATTATGCTCACGCCCATGAGCTTATTCGTAAACATAGGCCGAGCTAACTTCGCACATTCGCTTTTATTCATTGTTATTCCATTGAAACCCCTCGTGTTCAATCAAGTCTTATTTTCGTACTTTGGCAGGTGAGAAGCTATTCATCCTCCTACTTGCAACCAGTGATGCCAGATAAAATTTCATAAAATACCTATAGGAATGAACAAAAATCAGTGGCGGTTCCTCTTTGGAAGCAAAGGAAGCACTGCTTCCCTTGACCAAATAGGCAACTTCATAAAAATAAATTTAAATAAATCAAGATTTAAATCTCAATATTTTTCCTCCTCTGGAAACACTAAGGATGCAATGTACCGATTTTTTTTATATAAAATACAATACAATTCAAATTTATCATCCTACTGTAAAGAAAGAGTAAAACCTTAGGCACAATACGAGTGGTGAGCGGCAGAGTGGATTCTCGCCGCTCTTATCGTGGCCGAGGCCTTACACATGAGGAAGCTGTAATATCGTCAGCTTCTTTGCCACAGAAAAGCAATGTGAAAATTCCAACCCATTCGATTGAATTGTACTCACACTCACGCAAATTTTTGCGTAGATACGGTGCCCTCAGAAGCTGAGCTAAACGCAGCTTCTTCGGAACCGAACAGTGGGATATAAAAAGTCGAAGATAGAGAAATTTTCTGTATCCACCATATTCTCTTTGTTTCCTTGGTTTCGTTTTCTGGTAATCTACTCTGGCTTCGAGCAATGTTAAATCTACTCTTAAAATTTGCTTCGAAATTTTGTTTTTGACTCTTCTTAAAATATGAATTTTTGTTTGTATAATGTTTTTTTTTTTATGTGGTAGTTCTAAGCTCAGGAGTCACCCTTTGTACTACTAGTCCGTCATGTCATTTGTCACGTCATGGTGCAATGTCTAGCAGTAAGCTTAGTACGGGGAGGGGTGGGGGAGTAGGTTAAGGATTATAAAGGTACGGGGGGTATTGAAGAAGGTGGTGATGAACCCTGCGTTTGAACTCTTGGATGTTGTAGGAATTGAGTAAAGAAAAAAGAGATCGAAGATAGGTGAAGTTTCTCTTAATCTATTATGGGGTGGCAGGCGGTATATAATGAATATAAGCTGATAACTTTGTAGCTTCCATTATATTTTTTAATATTCTCTTTAAAGATGGACCCTAGAGAATATTTTTATGAATTGTATTTTCGAGTACGGGTTGCCTGAAGCGTTTTTTTTTGCAAGGAGAATGTAATGATGGTTGGTGGGTGGTATGGGGGTGGATTTTATTATTACCATCTTTTTTTAGATTTTTAGCAAAATAATGGATTTGTATGAAAAATTAAATGGTATCAAATTAGTAGTTGCAATTTTTCAACGGTTTTTTTGACGTATCAACAGAATCTGAAAAAAGGTGCAAAACGCCCTCTAGCAGCGAAACTATTTCGAAAAAATTGACGAAAAAGAGCAAAAGTTCACGATTTTCAATTCAATTTTTTTTCACTTTTTTCAAGCATAAAAGAACCTATATTTAAAAATAAGAAAGAACCACATACGAAGCGATTGCGAAGGGAATTTATTGGGCAATCAATTTTCAAATTTGAAGTCAACTTTTAGGACGTAAATGTATGTAAATAAGATATTTTGACTTGAAATTTTAACCAGTTATTGTTCACATTATAAAGTACAATTTCCGAAAAATCCATAAAAGTTCACTGAAAAAACCCGAAGTTATAACCAAAACACTAAAAGTTTTTTAAGTTTTTTTTTATGTACAGATAAAAATTTCATATTGTAACCGCTGGTAGCCAATATTATGACGAACAGCCTTTATTTTCATAACAATTCCTAATGTTTTGTTTATCTGATTCCGCTAT